>JALRMI010000166.1:23150-58657 GCA_026120165.1 Leptosphaerulina australis
CCCCCCCCCCCCCCCCCCCCCCCCCCCCCCCCCCCCCCCCCCCCCCCCCCCCCCCCCCCCCCCCCCCCCCCGTCATGGAATGGTTGATGGCTCATAGTGCCGATGGGGCTCTTAAAAAAAGTGTGAGGTTGACAGTGGAAGATTGACACCATGGGCACCATGAACAAGGAGAAGTCAGCTACGGTGGACAACATTGGAATGATCAAAGTCGATAGCAGTGCAGCTAAAGCAAGGTGTGACTTGCTCAGCATATGTGCGCCGTATTCGAACACTCTCGAAGTATCCGAAATCAAGAACGGATAGTACCAAGTGCGGTTTCCTTCACCACCACCTAGCACCAAATATTTTTGGCGCAACATGATCCTGCTTCTCTTTGCTTGCCAAATCGATCCTGCGATGTCCCTTGACATCGACAGCTAGCTCAGCGTATTCGAAGTCATCCTGGCTTGGCCGCTTTACCATATGAGCATTTACAACGCCTTGGCCAAGCGGCCCTTCAATGTAAAATCTAAAGCGAAGATGCTTCGTACCCCACTTGTCTGTCTCTTCTGTACTACTAATGTACCGGTTACGCGCCCAACGTGACCATGATGCTTCGCCGAATGCTGCGATTTGGGACCCCTCGCCAAGTAACTTCTGGCAGCGTGGGTCCTGCCGTATCATGTCTGTGGCATGGTTGAAGTGTGCAGTTTTTGAATTAGGGCTGAAGACGTCACTGAACAGGAAGTATGTTATACCGCCCTAAGAAAGTTAGTTGTTGATTAGACAGAACCGCAGAGTCCGTACTGTAGCAATTACCCCAACAGCCACAACCACCAAGTTGAAAGATTGCTGAGTCGTCCGCACAACTTTTTCTCCAGGCGACAGTTCATTCCACCGCACTCGCCCTGTATCGCCAGTCAAGGTGATGGGTTTTCGTGGCGGCAAGGGTGGAGGACTGCCAGGAAAGCTAGGCGTAGCTTGTACATTGCGGGTGGTGGAGAAAGCTGCGCGTGTTCGTCGGCTGGATGATGGTTGGATACGCGGAAGTAAAAGGGACGGTCGAAGAAGTGAGATAACCTCGGTAGGTTTATACAAGGCTGTCATCGTGGTGTGCGCGATGTGCATTAGATCGTGTTTAGCTATGTATCTGGCTATGTGTGAAGTTTGATAGAGCTCGAGTGGAGGTGGATCCGCCATGTGCGGACTGCGACCGAGGCACGTGCGAATGCCGACGTCGTTCCTGAACTTTGAGATGAGAAGTCATTGCATACCAACGCCTCAACACCAACATTTCATTCTTTTGTTTCCTTCTTTCAGTGGCCCTTTTTTGTTGTTACGGGCGTACTTGAATAGGGATAAAAAATGGCTTCAAATAAAAAGACCAGCCTTACTGGGTACCTGCCAGATATTTTGATGGCGGCAGCAGCAGCACGTTCACTCTTTTCTTGTATATCACAACCTATGCTAATAACATTCTCAGCCCTTAATAGCCTATTTCGTCATTCGCAATCTGCTCACGCGACTTGACCCCGATGCTCAACAGAAAGAGGAGGCTCGCGCCAAATCCGCCGCAGCAACCCGCAAACTCGACGCCATTCTCACTAGCAAGCGGCGGAAAAGCTACGGAGAATATGACAGCGACGATGATGGGACGGACTCGCGAAATAGGCGGCAGCATATGCAGGAGCTTGTGCTAAACAGCTATGAACAGACTATCGCGATGGAGGTTGTCGCGCCCGAGGAGATTCCAGTAACGTTCGATGACATTGGTGGCTTAGATTCTATCATCGAGGAGTTGAAAGAGTCAGTCATCTATCCGCTTACGATGCCACATCTCTATTCACACTCGTCGTCGTTACTGAGCGCGCCCAGTGGCGTGCTCCTATACGGGCCTCCAGGTTGCGGAAAAACTATGCTGGCAAAGGCTCTTGCACACGAATCAGGCGCCTGCTTTATCAACCTCCATATCTCAACTCTTACGGAGAAATGGTATGGTGACAGCAACAAATTGGTCAACGCTGTTTTTAGTCTGGCGAGGAAACTGCAGCCTAGCATTGTGTTCATTGACGAGATCGATGCGGTACTGGGCCAGAGGCGAAGTGGTGAACACGAGGCGAGCGGTATGGTGAAGGCTGAGTACGTTGTCCTCTAGTGGCTTGTTTTTAGACTCGGAGCTGACACACCCCTAGATTCATGACACACTGGGATGGTCTGGCGTCTTCTATAGCCTCTGGCAGTAACACGCCTCAACGGATATGCATCCTTGGTGCCACGAACCGAATCCAAGACATCGACGAAGCTATCCTCCGTCGTATGCCCAAGAAGTTCCCTGTTGCTCTGCCCAACGCCTCACAACGCCACAACATCTTCTCACTTATCTTACGCGATACAAAGATTGACAGTAAAAATTTTGACCTCGACTACCTTGTCCGCATTTCCGCAGGCATGTCTGGATCAGACATTAAGGAGGCTTGCAGAGACGCGGCTATGGGACCCGTTAGGGAGTACATCAGACGCAAGAAGGCAGACGGCACATTAAGAAGTAGCAAAGGCGTACGAGATGAGGATGTACGTGGACTTCGAACCGAAGACTTCTTCGGTAGAGGAAAGGGCTTGAGAGAATTAGAAAGCCTTGATGAGACACGTGAAGAGATGAACGCAAGAAGCAGGAGGATACACGCCACCTCTGAGTCGGAAGAAGCAAGTAGTACTGACAGTGCCACGAGTGGTGAAGACAAATCGCGGCAATATGACGATCCTGAGCCTTCAGCCATCAGGTAAAGGTCGCTAACTTCCCTCAGCATTTGTTTCGAAGAACATGTTAGGACGGCGCTCTTCGACGCGTCTTTAGTCCATGGTCGGCGTTTTGGGAAGATTTGAAGCCAGGCTTTAGACCCCGACTACTGTACAAACAATTATACGCATGTCTCCGCCTACAAACTATTGCATACTCGAGGATCCCCAAGCTGCTAGCGGACCATACTATACGGCAGTTGCAGCCGAGGTCTCTGTCCCCGCATCCACCCCACTTGAGCCAGCTGAACGACTGATGCAGATCCACACTGCAAGCACGCAACATTGTCAAGATCTGTTGTCATTTACTATTATCCGATCGCTCTTCCGACAGCGAAGGGTCGTCTCAATCGTTCAGATCGCAGCTGTGTTGCTATACGATCATCTCCGGCTGAATCAAACAAGAAGCTCTCATTCTATCCGCAGTCCCTAACTCTTTAGCACATCGAACCTTTTCCATTCTCACCGAGAAGTGCGCCGCCTCTTGAGACTAGGAAAATATGGCCTCCTTGAGCGGCTCAACCTCAGTCCCGCCAACTTCAGAACAACATGATCGCGAGCACGCCCATGACCACTCGCATCACCCTCCCTCACCCGAAGACGCCTGGAAGACTACAGGAGTCCGTGTTGTCCCAGCAGACAGTCTCTCGCCTGTTGGCGGTGCACACATGACGCCGGGCATGGACCGTTCCGCCGCGATAGACTTCGCACGCGTTGGTGCACAGAAACTCTGGGCTGGAACTGTGCACATTCACGCAGGCGCGAAGACAGGTGCGCATCACCATGGACACTTGGAATCTGTTATCTACGTGCTCAAGGGCCGGGCGCGTATGCGGTGGGGTGAGAAACTGGAATTCACAGCTGAAGCAGGACCAGGGGATTTCATCTTCGTCCCACCATATGTGCCGCATCAGGAGATCAATGCAAGTGACGAAGAGAAACTGGAGTGTGTGTTGATGAGAAGCGATAGTGAAGCAGTTGCAATTAATTTGCCTGGATTAGAGGCTGTCGAGAAGCCGGAGAGTGTCAAGTGGATTGATCCTACGCATCCGGATGGGGCAGGGGCGTGAGGTGGTGTGGGGCGTGCTGGAGTCAATGGATGCATATAGAAAATGGGAAATGAAAATCGCCGAGTAAATGGATGGCTCAATATATTAGGAGTAAGCTAGAGGCCGACATCGTGGAGTGTCATCTTCATTCACAGTACAAGCCAATGTCTCGAGAGCGTTGAAGTCTGAGGAAAAGCCTCACTGTCTTGTAATACTTGAGATACTTGATGTACTCTACGTTCTCCAAAAAACTGTATAGGTCTAGTAGCATGTAGCATGAATTCCATTTGGCAGGATTATATCATAGACTGGAGGTACTTGATTACTCGTCATCCTCTCCTGCTTCTTCCTCGCTATCTTCATTTTCATCCTCAACGGCTTCAGCGGCTTCGGCAACCTCCTCTTCCGCCTCAGCGTCTACCTCATCGTCCTGCACCAGGAGGTCTTCAACTACTCCGCCTTCACGCTCCATGCGAAGGTACTCGTCCCACTCAGGGAACATGTCCTCGTCACCTTCGCCGTCCTGTGGAGGAACTCCGATCAATTTTGCCACTTTGCTCTTGTTCTCCTTGTCAAGGTTGGCTTTCCACTGCTTTACCAGACCCGCCGTCACACTAGGCTTATACGTCTGGCTGAAGAGCACCGCCTCGGCGAAACGGTCAGTTTTGATGAGCAGGTCGATGCAAGCCTGAAGGTCGCCAATCTGCCAAAGCGCTGAGAATGCGACGTTGTTCGCTGTCGCGGCCTCCGCAAGAGAGGCCAATTCGCGGAGGCCAGATTCATCTAATGTGGCAGAGTAGAGCAAGAGCAGAGAGCCCAGATCCTTTGCTTTGACGAAGCATTCCTGCGCAAGCTTGATATCCCACGCGGACAGGGCAGCGTCGCCAACGGTCTTCCATTTGTGTTCTGTGTCCTGCTCACGTGCAATATCGGTGGCTTGTTGCAAGTCACCCAAAGAAAGAGCAAGATCGAAGCGATGCTCAGGATCGGTAGCGACCTTGAGCGCCATCTCTTTGTAGCCTTGACCTTCCAAGAAACGGGCAATTTTGTTGTTTTGATCTTTCGGTATAGACGGTAGTGTCTCCTCTGCAGCTTCGAGTTCGCCTCGAAGGATCAAAGTTTGGTACTCCACAACAGCCAGCGACAAAGCAAACGAAACAACATTGACATCCTTGTCCGCAACGTAAATTCTCGAGTCACGAGCAAGATATCCGAGAACGTAGTGCGGTGAGTCAAAGTGAGAAATGGTGTAAGTTTGATCACCAACGAGGTAATTGAGCCGGTTTGTACTGTTGGTGTAGATAAAGCAGTCACCGACCCAGCAACCCGTGCGTACACTATAATACCATCAGCTTTGGAGCCTACTTTAGGCCTGATCAGAACATACCTTTCGTTGATGTCGCAAACAACTTCAAAAGCGGACTCTGCGCCATCCTCATCGATTTCACCATTCTGCAGTGCTTCCAGGTAGTTTTCCCTGGAGAAACGCAAAACGTAGTATGTGTCTTCCGTAGCCAATGTCACAAGCTCGCCACTTTCTGACCAGTAGACACTCTTAGGCTCGACTTCAATTCTTCGCACAAGCGCACCAGAGTCCCAGTCGAAGAAGCCAATGCCGCCCTGTCCCTTTACACCGAGAAGAACACCGCCACTTAAACCGTCAGCAGAGAAGCCGACATTCAAGACGCTTCGTTCCTTGAAGTTGCGGAAGATCTTGACGCTAGTGGCAGACTCGCGGATAGCGTAGTCCTTGTCGTGATCCTTCGACGCCCAGCAGAAGTCCAGTGCAGAACCAAAAGCCTGATTGCGGAGCGCAAGAGCAGTGTAAATTATGTATTCACCGTCACCGCAGACAGCGACAAAGCGACCGTTCGGCGAGTGGAGCAAAGACTGAGGATAGATTTCGGTTGAGCCCAGATCCTTGGAGGGAAGTGTGAGACGTTCAGCATCCTTCAGCTGGTCGTTACTCTTGATTGTAGCTGCGAGAATGTCATTGTGTTTCGCCCAAAGAACCTTGCCACCGGCGTCCATGCTAACTGCTGGCTCTTCGCGGCCCATCGAAATGACTACAGCTCCGTCATCGAATCCAAGCGCGATGCCGTTCTTACTCTTCTGTGACGCGACACACCACGATCGCTCCAGACCGTAGTTGAGCGATTGCTCTAGGCGGTATGTTGACGAATGCCAGATCTTGATTGTTCCATCTTCAGAACCAGAGATGATTACGGGAAGTTCGGGGTGGTAGACAGCGAAGCTAACGTTGGATGTGTGACCTTCAAGTGTCGCAATGAGCGCCTTTGTGGTATAATCCCAGACTTTAACAGTCCTATCGTCGGACGTCGTAAGGAGGTAAGGTTTATCGGATTGGGGGTAATAGTCAACGAAGTTGACACCCTTGGTCTCGTGCGCCTCGAGGGTGAAGTTGGGCGTCGAGCTACCGAGCGACCAGATCTTGACTGTGCGATCAAGACAGGCAGAAGCGAATGTGTTGGGATCCTTCGGGTTAATGGCAATGCCCATAACGTAGTGCTGGTGGCCAGCAAATTCTTGTACACCTATTAGTCGTCAGCGAGAGCCCGTTAGTTGTCTCGCATTATTCATTGCACGAACACTTCCAGCCCTTCTCCCAATCCCACAGCTTTATTGTCATGTCATCCTAAGAGCGCATCAGCCTGGGCTCTTTACCCCTTTCTATCGCAACTCACACTGGCAGTCAGCACGAAAGGCTGTGTAGGATGCACAGCAATTGCGCGAATGTAGTCGGGATGTGCCTCGAAAGATGTGACTTTCTCTGAAGTGTTATAGTTGTATACGCGCATTTGAAAGTCATCGGAGCCTGCAGTCGAACTGGGTCAATGTCATGTCCATAGTACACAGTTCGTAAGAATCTCACCAGCGACAATCCAATTCTTCCGGGCAATGAAACGACCAGCGCGAACGGGAACGTCAGTGAGTTCAAATGTCTTGACGATCGACTGCGTTACGTATGACCAGATATGGACATGTCCTGCCACAATCAGCCCCTGCCGCCATTGTGGCCTCGTAGCTATGCATACCGCTGTATAAAGTTGTGAGGATCCATGGCTCCGTCGGGTGGAAGTCTTAGAGATTGTTTAGTGAGAGGTTCAGCTCGGGGGGACGCAACTCCTACCAATGCCTGGCAGATGTTAGTACAAGCTTCGAATAGTTTTGGCGTATAGCTTACCTTTGACACGCTCTGAGCGCGCAAAGAGTTGCCTCTATTTTCTGATCAGTGGCTGTCAAATGTGTCATCGAGAAAGCCAGTGTACCTTCACGTCAAGACGCATCCTCGTAGCTTATGTGTATTGTCGTGGAGGGGTGGAATCGGGGAGACGTGGCTTGATGTAGCCAGTCTGTAGAAGCGCAGGCAGAAACTATGGGTTTTAAAACCGAGGCCCCGCAGATACTAGGACGGCAAAGAAGCGCTGGAAATAATGATTGCGTGTGAAGTTGAAAGGACCCGCTCCGTAACCACCTCCGCGATGCTGCATCTGTGTCCGCTGTTACTGCCAAGCCCGACCAGGGTGTCCTGCCCGTTTCGGTAGTTTTCGAACCCATCGATGACTGGCAGTATTCGCGACACCCATCATCTAGCCTCGATATCATCAAACGCTCCAAGGAAAAAAAAAAGATCAAGTGTCTGCAAACAATAAACTGGGACATCGTGGAAAACGTCACCCATCATGCATTTATCAGTTCAAGGAATTCTCAAGAAAGCAGGCTTGGATTGGATTTTCATTTGACGTCTATGGGAGTCAAAAAAGCAAGCGTTGAAGTATAGTTTTATCCATTCTGCTGCTCTACAACTATTTACTCAAGATAGCCTCTCCACAAGAGCCAAGTGCATTCTTGTCTAGGGCTACCACCCCTTCAACTGTTTAACAGACGCTGTGAATCATGCTCCAAGCCTTCGCCAGCCATGGCAAATTGCCATTTATATGCATCAACAAGAGGAAGAACGGTCTTGCTGCTTCGAGCAAAGACTGGTATCTAAGAAGCGAATATACAGAAAGATTCAAGATAGGTTAAAGTGTAGTATAAATGTTAGAGATGTGGTTTAACGAGAGTGTCCGAACGTAGAGGCGACGATATGTGAGAGAACTGAGTGCGGCTAGACGCAAATTGCAGATGCTAGCATGGATGAGGTCGGATTTCGAGATAGATGCTGAGATGAAAACACAGATAGAGCGGGGACAGTAGCGTTGGTAGGCACATGCTCTGATGTCCGGCGTATCGTACAACATAACACTGAACCGAGTCATTGTCATGAGAAAGTGCGGGCAAGCCAACGTTCAATTCCAGCCCAGGGAGTTTTCTGCCATGACGGGAGCTGAAATCTGCTGTGTGCGTATGCTACGGCCTTGGCTGCTGTCACTTCCCCGGCTGCCACGGCTACCGGGGGTCATCCGGCCGTCGCGGGCACCACGCATCCAGGCAGCCGCGCCACCTGGAATGGAGCCGTAGGTCATACGACTGGTACTTGGAACGGAGCTTGAACGTTGGTGAGCGATGCGCTTATTGCGGTACCTTCGGGCGACGAAGAACATGGCTGCGCCGTATGCAATGGCTCCGACAATAGCTCCTGTTGCAATACCCGCGCTGGTAGGGTTGATCTTGCGGCTTGCACCAATGTCGCCTCCCATGGCACCACCGTCGCCAGCCCCTCCGGTAGAGGTGGCAGCGGGGTCAGCGGCCACGTTCGAGCCTGAGCCATCACTGGGAAGCTTGCCGGCTGGAAGGGGGCAAGCAGTGTTGATCAAGCTGGTAAGATCATTGACAGTAGAGTCCTTGTTGTGCCAGAAAATGTCGGCAGGATTGCGAAGTTGAGCAGCAAGAGTTGTCTGGAGGTCCTTAGGGATGGTGAACATAGCCAAGGTAGTAATGAAACCTTGGTATTGTGTAGTGTCGAGAGGCTTCAATCCGTAGTTCTTGACGTCAGACACTGAGATGTTAAGACCATCTGCAATAGCTTTGGGCAAGTAGTGGAAGATCTGGTTGCCACCATCATGGGACGACACGAATGGGTAGTTCAATGGCCATTTGAAACAGACTTGACCCATGAAGCTGTCTTGCGAAATCTCACCGGGAACGCCACCAGGAGGAGCAATCATCCTTGGTAAGCTTGATGGAATACCGCTGCTTGTCGCAGTTGGCGACACGATTGTTGAAGCTTCCTGAACGATACTAGTAGGGATGACAATCGAGGTTGCACTGTCTGTTGCAATTGGCAGGAGAGTTCGCACGGGAGTCTGCGAGCTTGTGGCCGAAGGAATAAAGGGAATGGGAATGGTGGCGGAATCACTAGCTGAGGTAGCACTAGCGGTAGCGGAAACACTGACGGATACAGGAGCAGACAGAGACCCCGATGTCGAGACCGTGAGAGAAGGTACCACAGATACCGGTTCTGATGAAGACGCTGCTCCTGAAGAAGATACAGACACCGACGCCGATACCGATGCGGATGGTGCGACGGAGGCAGATCCAGTAACAGTTGCGTTCGTGACAGCAGAAGTGGAGATGGTTGCACTACTGAAGATCCCTCCAGAAGAACCAGTCGAAGTCTTTGACTCAAAAGTCGGAATAGATGACGGGATGCTCAGGGACTCGGTTGCCGAGACGATTGAGCTCGATGAAGCACCAGTTCCAGTGGCAACGGAAGTCGTTGAAGGAATGACACTGGAGGAGACATCCGTTCCGGAGAGTGTCAAAGTAGGCAATATACTTGAGGACACTGAGAGTGAGGCACTTCCTGAAGCTGTGGCGCTCACTGTATCAGTGGGAAGAGTTGCAGAGAGGCTAACAGAGCCAGATACCGTTGCAGAAGGTAGGATGCCAGACGATAGAAGGCTCGACGAGAATTCAGACGCAATACTTGATGCGATACTGCTAAGGTCGGAGGTAGGAACAGGCAGAGGAGCAGATGCAGTTGGTAAACTGGAAGCAGTGATGGCCGAAGAGAGAACAGACTCGGCGCTTGACACGAGGCTAGACACTACACTTGGCAGAGCAGATCCAGTGGGCAGATCAGACACTGCTGACGACAGAATGCTGGACAACTCTGAGATCACCGATGGAACGACAGACGGGAGGATGCCGGATGCCGATGCCGATGCGGTAATAGTGACTGATGCAGGAGCCGTGGGGTTAGCTGATCCGGAACTAGGAATGATGCCAGTGGGCAACAAACTATCTGTTACCTCTGAAACTGCCGACGATAGGATCGAAGACAGGTTAATAGGCCCGGAACTGGCGGAAGCGACCTCTGATGTAGGAATAGCACCTGAAAGCGAGAACTCGCTGGTTGGAGTTGGGGTTGGAGTTGCCGATGCAGTTGCGGGTTCGGTGCCGAGCGCAGTTGTGATGCCAATAACGATACCGCTGGAGGAAAGGCCACTAGAAGGAAGGACCCCAGTAGGAAGCACACCACTGCTTGGTAGGATACCTGAACTAATGACTGAAGTGGTGGGCTCTGCATTGCCAGTGAGAGAGGAAAGCAGAGAGCTTACAAGACCAGCAGATGTAGTGGGCTGAACGATTGATTCTGAAGGAGGCAAGAGACCAGTAGAGACCACTTGGGACGTAGGAACAGCCTCAGGGCTCTGGGAGGGCGATGTCCGGAGACTGCCAGTGGGCAAGACAATCGACTGCGAAGGAGGCAAGAGGCCAGTAGATGCTACCTGGGACGTGGAGGTAGCCTCGGGGCTCTGGAGGAGCGATGTTAGAAGACCACTAGTAGGGAGAACAATCGATTCCGAAGGAGGCAAGAGACCAGTAGATGCTACCTGGGACGTGGGGGTAGCATCAGGGCTCTGGAGAAGCGACGTCAGGAGACCTCCAGTGGGCAAAACAATCGATTCCGAGGGAGGCAAGAGACCGGTGGAAGCCACTTGGGACGTAGGAACAGCCTCAGGGCTCTGGGAGGGCGATGTGCGGAGACTGCCAGTGGGCAAGACAATCGACTCCGAAGGAGGCAAGAGACCAGTGGAAGCTACTTGTGACGTGGGGGTAGCCTCGGGGCTCTGGAGGAGCGATGTTAGAAGACCACTAGTAGGGAGAACAATCGATTCCGAGGGAGGCAAGAGACCGGTGGAAGCCACTTGGGACGTAGGAACAGCCTCAGGGCTCTGGGAGGGCGATGTGCGGAGACTGCCAGTGGGCAAGACAATCGACTCCGAAGGAGGCAAGAGACCGGTGGAAGCCACTTGGGATGTAGGAATAGCCTCAGGGCTCTGGGAGAGCGATACGCGGAGACTGCCAGTGGGCAAAACAATGGATTCCGAAGGAGGCAAGAGACCAGTAGAGCCAACCTGGGGCGAAGGAGTACTCTGGGATTCTTCCACTGAGCCAGACGTTGTCGGCTGCAGGGTAGATTGCGATGTTCGCACGCTATCCGTAGTGCCGGGAATGATGAAGGGGCCCAGGAAGCTTGATGCCTGGGATGAAGGAGATGCCGACGAAGGAGTTGCAGACAACGAAGCAGACACGATCACATCCGGCAATGTGCCTGTGGGGGCAGCTTGCTGGCCTGAGGAAGCCGATTTGGTAGACGCATCGGATGAAGCAGCTGGCTGAGTCGCTTCAATAGCGGACTCAGACGCAGATTGGCGACTGGTGGTGCCAGGGAACAAGCCTCCAAGAAGCGATGAAAGGAGGCCAGTTGAGGATTGAGCAGGCCCCTCGCTCACAACTGATTGCGACGGTACGGGAGGCGAAGACGATGTGGTAGGTAGAAGAATTGATCCAATTGGAGGCAAGACACCGGTTGGTGCATCAGTCGGGGCAGCAGAAGAGCGGGCAGGCGCTGACTCAACAGTGCTCGAGGTGGTCGGCTGAACAATTTCTGAAGATGAAGGCAAAGTACCTGTGGGACGCTGTGCAACAGACGTGCGGGTTGCCTCAATATCAGTCTCAGCTGGAGATTGGGAGCTTGCGACACGGGAAGGCGAGGACGACGGGAGCGACACGATCGACGAGGATACAGGGAGAATGCCCGTGGATGCCGCTGAAGACTGTTGGACCGTCTGGGTACTGCGAAGTACCTCACTCTCGGTGTCAGAAGGGGTCTGCGAGCTGGGGACCGCTGAAGGAGAAGACGAAGAGGTTGTTGGCTGTACAATATCTGAAGATGGGGGCAGAACACCTGTCGAAGTAGCTTGGGGCGGCCTTCCTACAACAGCAGAGCTCTGGATGACGCCCGTAGAGGACTGCGCAGTGACACTGGTAGCCTTGTCTTCGGGTGCTGTGCTTAGTGCAGATGATGATTGCGCAGCAGCGCTGGAAGTAGTCTCTTCGGGTGCGGTGCTTGGCGCGGATGATGGTTGCGCAGTGGCACTGGAAGTCTTCTCCTCAGGCGTTGGGCTCGGCGTGGCCGATGACTGCGCAGTAGCGCTGGAAGTCTTCTCCCCAGGTGTTGTGCTTGGTGCGGATGGTGACTGCGCACTGGCACTGGAAGTCTTCTCCTCAGGTGCTGCACCTGGTGTCGAGGATGATTGCACAGTGGCGCTGGACGTCTCCTCGGGTGCTGCGCTTGGTGCGGATGATGACTGTGCAGTGGCACTTGTAGCCTTCTCCGCTGGTACGGTGCTTGGTGCGGACGATGATTGCGCAGCAGCGCTGGAAGTCTTCTCCTCAGGTGTTGGGGTGGGCGCGGACGATGACTGCGCATCAGCGCTGGAAGCTGTCTCCTCGGGCGCGGTGCTTGGTGTGGACGACGATTGCGCAGTAGCGCTGGAAGTCTTCTCCTCAGGCGTTGGGGTGGGTGCGGATGATGATTGCACAGCAGCGCTGGAAGTCTTCTCCTCAGGCGTTGGGGTGGGCGCGGACGACGACTGCGCAGCAGCACTGGAGGCTGTCTCCTCGGGCGCGGTGCTTGGTATGAACGATGATTGCGCAGTAGCGCTGGAAGTCTTCTCCTCAGGCGTTGGGGTGGGTGCGGACGATGATTGCACAGCAACGCTGGAAGTCTTCTCCTCAGGTGTTGGGGTGGGCGCGGACGATGACTGCGCAGCAGCGCTGGAAGCTGTCTCCTCGAGCGCGGTGCTTGGTGTGGACGACGATTGCGCAGTAGCGCTGGAAGTCTTCTCCTCAGGCGTTGGGTGGGGCGCGGACGATGACTGCGCAGCAGCGCTGGAAGTCTTCTCCTCAGGCGTTGGGATGGGTGCGGACGATGACTGCGCAGCAGCACTGGAGGCTGTCTCCTCGGATGCGGTGCTCGGTGCGAATGACGACTGTGCAGCAGCACTGGAAGTCTTCTCTTCAGGTGTTGCGCCTGCTGCGGAAGATGACTGAGCAGCTGGGGTGGTCGTGGGTCCCTCGGGCGTCGAGCTTGGTACAGAGAACACGACGGAGGAAGCAATTTCTGGAACGGTCTCAGCAGGCAAGCTCGAGGTTGCCAGCGTCGAAGAGGCGACTGCGATCCCCTCTGATGAAAGTGTCGAGGACGATACTTGAGGATCGCTTGCGCCAGTCGGAGGCTCGCTCTGCGTTTGCTCAGGGGTCGGTGTGACAGTGATTGACGAGAGCTGGGACGCTGAGCTTGACGAGTCCTGTTCGCTCTGCGTAGAGACTAGATCTGGAGACGTCAAAGAAGACGATTGAGAATTGATCAAAGAATTGAACCATGAGGTGAAGTTCGGGATCTGGCGCGATTCCAGCTGCGAGCTGCTCGAGGACGTGGTGGTCGAGGATGAGGATGTCGGCACAGCGGGTGCTGTGGTGTTGGTCTCGGTGTTGATCTGGCGTTTTACGTGGCGCGGGAAGTAGTACCGGGGCTTAACCTGGGTCTGCTGCGGTTGGGGTGCTGGCATAGCCTCTGCCACTGTGCCAATAGGCCCAGACATGCTGGCCATGACCAGGGCGGCAGCCCATACTGTTGTCGAGCGCGTCATGTTTGTGATTATCTTGAAGCACTAGATTCTTATTAAGAATTGTCGAGGGTATAGAGCGCGAACGAAGTCGGTGCACCTATGCGTGTGAGACATGATTGTCCTGCAAGCATGCATGGACGGCTTACAGTAGGGTCTAGATCAAACGAGTGTACTTGACGAGAGTCAAAGATGGATAAAGAATGGACCTGAGAACGCATTAGCCTGCAACTCGCTCTCCGCAGCGGTAAAGGCCAGACTCACTAGGCTGACGATGCAGCTAGAAATGTGAACGAGGCCTTGATAAAGGTAGGCGTATTCGCAGTAAGATCCGTTGTTGTGGTGGGTCTATGCCGTCATGTTTGACCTGAATTGATTCCAGAGAAGCGCGAGAAACAAGCGTTCCAGTGGTTCAGCGTCTGTCAACCGGGTCTGATCCACGCCCAGCTGTCAGCAAGCAATGCACGCCGACAACAGGACAAGTATTAAAACGGCTGTCGCTCCAAGCAAAACCTCAATCGCCTAGCACAAAAGATATCCTCTGGCAACCAAGATTCGACGACGCTGGCCTGGTGGAGTCGACGTTCCTGATCGGCGAGGGAGCTTGCGTGTCGTGCAGGGTCAGAGGCGGCGAGGCGAGGTTGGGTGAGCAACGTCGAAAAGCGTTCCACGGCGATTCAGGTAAACGAGTGTAGGCAACGCTGGCGATGGCAATTGTCGGAATACTGCAGGACTACTAGGAATCGAAGGCAACTGGTTCAGGAAAGAGCGGTCGTGATTACGAGAATCGTACAAAGGGAGTGTGAGCCCAAAGGCGGCGGCGGCGGCAGAGGAGGACGTGTGGTGCGGTACGGGAGGTTTTGTCGCGAAGGGGATCTCCACGGGCAGCCACGGGCGGGTGATGCACACTTGTAGTCGAGACCGGTAGTGCGCACTACTTTCGAAAGCTTGTCGGCGAGTGGAGAGAGGGTTTGGTGATGAGAACGGCGGAGTGCTGGGTGGAGAAGGAGAAGAGCAACAGTCAGTACTCGTCAGCGACTCAGTCACACAAGGGTTGGCCAGGCGCAAAACGACGGGTCAGGCTATCCAGACAGGGGAGCCGAACGAATCGCTAGGTTGTCCGTCTGCTGTAGAGCGCGGCCAGTCCAGTAAGCGGGCCCGCCTTGATTGGGGATGGTACGGGGCGTGCGCGGCGTGTTTGTTGCATTCGATAGCGCCCGCAAAAATAGATGGGGAGTACTTGAGAGTTCGCACACGCCAGGCACGAACGTCAAGACAGGCACACAATGGACACGATGCAGATACAGAGTCGATGCAGTGGATGTTCCGGAAGAATGGAGAGACGAGAGAAGACGCTTCTTGTGCGCCTCCAATCTGCTCTAATCTGCCCTAATCTGACCCAATGCGTCCCAATCTACCGTGTGTGCCCGTCACTTTGGTGGCTCCTTGAGTTAATTGCCTTCTGGCCTCGCGGCCTGGTTGCGCAGCATCTCTCACGCGCTAAGCATGGGGAATCAATCAACTTACCCCTGCCCTTCCGCACCTGCCAAAAAACACAAAATCACCACCTGCAACGTGCTCTTTGTTTTTGATGACGGCCCGAAATCACAGCAGTTTCTTGTGGTGAACCTACCTGATACATGCTGCTCAGGCTAGTTCGCACATCCCACACTGGCTGTGCTTCCGGTCATGTTGAGCAGCCCGTGGCTCGTTGTGACAGAGCTGTCATCCAACGGATGGCCAGCCAATGGGCGCACATCAGCCCCAGTCGCCCCTGCCTTTCTCTAGCTTCTCATTACGGCAGGAGGGAAGGTGGACCTGCCAGGGTGCTGTGGCTGCTCGAATGAACGCCTCAACTTCACCATCCACCACTCCTCTTGCTCCGCACAATGGCTGCGCACGCGCACATTTGTTTGATTGCTTCCACTCTGCTGCAATAAAGTCATCCTTGGACTCGCAGATGAGGTGGGCGTCGTCACCGCTGCGCTGCGCTGCGCCGCGCCCTGGTTGCACAGTTCCTCTGCTGACAATCCTCCCACGGAAGGGCTCTTGATTGACCTGCAGCCACACCTGCAATGAGTGTTGTGTTGCCTTGGGCCTCACAATGGCTCTCGTATCCTCCAAGCATCTGGCCGACGTGCAGCGAGCTCTTCTTGGTCGAGCTATCGATTTTTCTCTTCGAATACATCCATCTTTGGCACGGCGCACGCTTTGCTCGACTACTTCATTCCTGACACTCTGGTAAAGTTTGTGCCTAACGGTGACGGCAGTTTCGACATCTTATCGCCCTTGCTATCTACAGCGTTTACCTCCACGCTGGTGCCTCAACCACACCATCGAGACAGCCTCCTGTCTGTGCCTCAGCCAGCACTAATATGGGCCTACGGTATCAAGTCGTCCGAAAAAAAAAAAGAACTTCATACCGGCCATCCCCTGTTAAAGAAGATGCTACTTTGGTACGCTTCCTGCTCGCTTCTATCGAAATACCAACTACTTTGCATCCTATTTGGGTCTCCTGGACGCAGTGCGTTTCGAGCCTCGAGAGCTATACTGCAATCGCTGATTAGCAACCTTTCTGCGTCAATTCTTGGCCTCGACTCCCCATGCGACAAATCCGTCTTGACGCAAGTACAATGCTTTCTTATACATCGCGTGCTCTCCCTCACAACCGCCACTTCCAGCATATGAACAGCCCCAACACAAGTCGATGAACCATCAAGGTCACGTGCCGTGGTAATCTCACGTTCAATAGTGCCACCCGCTAGTACACCAGTCCGCTGTTTGGCTGCAGTCTTCGATAGTTGAAGACGTCTTTTCCATGAATTCATCGGATGCGAGTCAGATGCAATCACGTTGGGTCGATCCAAAGTTCCGGCCACCGAGTCGATGTTGATTTGCAAGGTCCGACCCCCTTCTGTCTGCTCCATTAGGGTCTGAAACACGCTCGGCTGAAAACACTCAACCTCGTCGAAATCTCTCAAAAGCAACAGGCTGACACTGTATTCATTCTTCTTTGGATGACGGCACTGCGGCAGAGGTTGCGTGCGCCAGGGCACTGCATTCAACTCCTGTGGCTTACATTCACCGCGTGAACAAACAAGCTGCCGAGTTATCGGCATCATGTACCGTCAAACCCTGCAGGGCAGGATCTGCACATAAGTTTTGAAACGCCAGCTATCAACTTGCTTGCCCGCAATGGGAAGCTATATCGTCCATCTTATACTTATTGTCCATTCTTTCCTAATCCCAAAGGCCCCCAACGCGAACAGCTTTTCTCTTTTCAATCACTGCAAATGCTGAGAGAGGATGTACTGTATTGACTTGCTGCTGTGGCCTGTAGTCTTAAACCCACACTCTTGTCAATGCCTGTTGCTGGCTCTTCAGCGGCCTACCGAAGCTGGACGTACTCGGCATCGCCTCTCGAAACGTATGGCGCTTCACCGGCGACCTGGCATGCCAATAGATGCAGCTATACTATAACATCGCTTGAAAAGAAAGATTTGCTCTTCTCCGAGCCATTGCTTTTCAAGGGCAAACTCTGCCATGCCATGTCTGAGTCTCGTAGTACATGAGCATAGATACACCCGTGCTTCCATACGCAACACCTTGGCTGTCTTCGAAGATTTGGATCTGGCCTTGCTTCTTTTTCAACAATGTCCCGATTTCACGGTCCACACCAAACAGTCATGCACTCCGGTATGTCACGCATAGCATTGCTTTTGTTCTTGCAAGAGACGGTAGGTTTACAGGTGGAGCGATTTCGTTTGATGCATGGCTTTGCGTCATGAGCCAAGTGTACATGGTAGCATTTTCAACATCATCTGTAGGTTGGGCCAGGTCCAGTTATCCAGTTACACTCAGAATGGCAAGCGTTCTCGCAGTTGACCGTGGGGGTTCCTTCAGTAAGTTTCCCAGAAGCATGTGTTCAAAGGAAAGCTAGACGGGTTCTGTCTTCTCGTCACATGTAGGCCATGGTCTAGAGGCTGGACCATATGCACCGCATTTTCTCGACTATTTTACCTTTGGCGCTATTCCAACAAGAAAGTCAGCCAAAAGTAACCGAAAATATTGGATTTGCTTAGGAATCCCCTTCAGTCGCCTCCTTTTACCTCTCTAGGCTTTCCTGGTTCGTGGCTTCAGACGAACGGACGAAGTCAACGTTTTCCACTGCCGTGTTCCTTTGAGTGATGTAAACGATAATAGCTATAGGAGAACTAGCGCGAAAAGTACACAGCCAAGTCACTGGTACATCAGCCGTTGTCAGCCGAGCAATACCCTTATCATTATGGCGTCTGTACTTATTGGTGGTCTTTGCATACCGCCGTACTTATTCGCTTTCATCACGTGGTTGGGGTTTTTTTGGAGGCCATAAACTTCAGTTTATATGGCGCAACAATATATTGTGTAGTCATGTTGTTCTCGTTGTTCCATTTATGAGCGGCTCCATGGCGTGTCGTTTTGACCTTGAACCCGATCGTAAGATTATTATTACTATTATTACTATTACTATTATTATTATTATTATTGTTGTTGTTGTTGTTGTTGTTGTTGTTTGCTCTATTTGCCGTCTGCTACAAATCGTAAGACTGTGTCGTCTTTCGTGATCATGAATGGCGATGTGTAATTATGTAGCGCTTGAGTGATATCTTGTGTAATAGGCAATCATGTGCCATAAGCCCACCATGACCGTGAAAATTGTGTTCTATCATGGAAAATCAGTCTTCTTCTCTTATAAATTACTAGCTATCTAGCCAAATGAAATCCACTCAAGCCATCACCGCGCGCGTGTGTGTGTGGTATGGGGGAGCAGTAGTGGGCTCATGAAATTCCAGGACATTTGGATGTAGGAAATGAAAGGCAGTGATCAGCAGCAGGATTAGACTGAATGCATGCTCCCAGACAGGGATGCTTCACAGCTTTTAGATGCACGCACATTATCTCTGCAGCATTACGGCCCCCCGAAAACGCAAGTCTACACAGTTGCTCTACATCTGGGTTATGTCGAGTTATCCAAGTGTTGACGCGGTAGCTTCGACCTTACTGCTGAGAAGAAATTGGTTCGGCCTAGGTTGGTGGAAGTAATGCTCATGTGGCAAGCACGGCCAGCGACCTGTGGTGCACACAGCTTCCCTGTAGTGGTTCTGACACGACGAAAAGCATTATTCACATGCTTTACATCGCAGCCAACCCAGCTTGTCCCCTAGCCTGGTGGATTCTCTCATCGTGGTAGTCACACTGCCATTGGGACCTTGTTGCAATATAGGCACTTGCTTCAGTCAGGTCTGGGAGAAACCAGAGCAAAGTCGATACAGCGACAAAAATGTGGATATTGTGCACATGAACGAGCTTCAGGTGGTTTCGGGATTACATCTGAGGCAAGGAAGACGGTGTAGCTCTCTTTGATATTCTCGAGTGCGTAACATCAATGTGAGATTGTGAAGGGCATCCCCAAAAAAAAGAGGTCGAAGTCCAGGACCTTGCCTCACACACCCTCAGATCAATTGTGAATCATATCAGGTATGTTACTTCCAAGCCACTAGGATGACTGCGGTATCGCTGTCACCAAACCTTAACTCGAAGCCACTGTGGACATGTCACGCACTTGTTTCAGATTGCAAACTAGATGGTACGGACCAGAGGGACATTTCATCATGCGCCTGTGGAATGTGTGATTCGATGTAGTGCTAAGCATCAAAAAGCAGAAAGTATTGAGAAGCTAGCGCCAATAGTCATAGTATGACCATCTAATGGAAATCTCTGATGAGACACGACGACAGTGGTGGTACGCTTTGTCTTGTGTTGACCAAGGGGTCATCCACCAGTGCTGGGATCTGTATTTACATACATCGTGTTGAGAAACGTGACTGCGGTGCAAGTCAGTGAGGGGAAGTCACGTCCCTTGACACTACAAGTGCGAAGCGCCCCAAGCCCAAGATAAAAGGGAAGCCTCAACCACCTTGTTGAACTTGGCCCAATCAATACACTCCACAGCCACTTCTAACTATGAGAAGGTCATGCCATTTTAATACGTTCACATCTAAGTTCCTACACTGGTGCACTTGCACGGATCGTGCGACTGTTCCTCCCCCCTGAAAACAACAGGCTATTTGAGGACTGTATTCTCAATAGAAAGCATGATTCCCAGCTTCGATTTCTTCAGCACTCAACGCCGCAAGGATTTATGGGTTAAGAGAGGATGAAGGTGGAGAGGCTCGAGAGATTGTATACCTTCTCCTTCCCAGTGATACATACACATTTGTACCCGCTTCCATACCTTTCAGTTGCCTCTACGCTTGTGCATTCAATCGGTGGATGTCACTGTAACGGCGACTGTCTAGTAAGCACCAAAGGACTACATGTAGCTCTGAGTGGCAGAAGGATCAGCAGAAGCGCCATGTATGCTGCTAAATTTCCTTCAAAGCTGCTACTGTCAAGTCTACTGTCCGAACGTCTTTGGACACGATCAACGCAGACGTGGTCGTATGTTTGATATGTACATGTTTCTGTTTTTAGATCTAAAGGTGGAGAGAGGAGGAGGAGGAGGAGGAGGAGGAGGAGACACGACTCAACTGCTCCCGTCATAGCAGCGAGTTTCAGTCAATCAGTGCCTTGTAGCACAATGAAAAGGTCCAAATTGGCATGATCAAGGGAGAGAGATTTGTAGATTCCATGTGATCAGCAGGGCGTATAGTGCAATGCAGTCATACGAGCTTAGCGGTGCATTCACACGTCGAGCAGCAATGAAAGGGAAGCAACACATATCCCTCACGTTCGTTTTCCCAATATGTTACTACGTAAACCAATGAGACCAACAAGCTCCGTACTCGCCTATCTCACCCTGGTCTCCAACTTCTAGGATATCATAGATAGATATAGAGAGGCGCTCTGACACGTCGACTACCATCTGCTAGCATTCCAGATAGAAAAGCAGAGCACAGAAAACATGTCGCAATGGCTTATCGCATTTCACGTCTTGCCAAGTCTTAGTCTCTCTACGTAGTGAATATCAGAGCTTAAAAGCCGAGTACCGACGCTTGCGCGGCCGCGCCACAGAAGTGGAAAGGAAGGCGCAGTTCTGAGCAGGGGTTCGATGAACGCATTGGCGCATTTCGCGACTGGACAACGCCGCATCTCCCGACTTCTGCGCAGCTGTGAGGCTCTTCTGACCGGTCTTCTATACGATACCTCATGATGCACTTACCACAGTAGACATTTCCCCTCAAACGATATATCACTTCGTGCGCTCATACTTCGCTTGTTGCTGAGCAACATCACGCTCAAAGCGGACCCCCGAGATGGCCGCAGCCGCCGACTGCGACAACAGTGGGCAACAGCATGAACTCGACGACATGGCCGACAAAAAGCCTAGCCTCCCAGTGGAGGAGGATATAATGCAGCTCGCGCGTTTAGGAGAGATTGGCGCCATTCAGAAGCTTTTCGACAGCGGCAAGTTTGATGCGACATACACAGACGACCAGGGCATAACACCATTGCATGTGCGTATATATATATAGCTTGAAATATACGTGTGTTGCTAACATAATATGCAGTGGGCAGCCATCAACAATCACCATGCACTCTGCCATTTCCTCATCCAGTCCGGTGCACCTCTTAACGCCAAAGGTGGTGACGCCGTAGCCACACCGGTTCTCTGGGCCGCCAAACGTTGCAACTACTACGTTGTGAATCTGCTGCTCGAGCATGGCGCTGATCCCCTCCTCACCGACGATCAAGGCTTCAATCTACTTCACTCAGCTACCCTCGACGGTAACGTCTACCAGCTCACCCTCCTGCTGCACCAAGATATTCCCGTCGACATTCCCGACCCGCAGTCACACACACCGCTCATGTGGGCTGCATACAAGGGCTATCCCTCTTGTGTGGATCTATTTTTGCGCTGGGGTGCGAACGTGTACGCTACGGATGACCAAGGCTTCACGGCGCTGCACTGGGCGCTGGTGAAGGGGAGCCAAGGGAGCATACAGAAACTGCTAGAGTACGGCGCAGATCGGTTTGCAAAGAATAACGATGGGAAGACACCCGCTGTTACGGCTGAGGAGATGAACACTACAAGGCAATGGCATAGAGCTCTGAGTGAGGCTGGCTACAAACCTGATGGGAATCCGAGGGAATTCCCGGTCCCCGGAGTCAAGGACACGAGGTGGTTCCTCTCAAGATTTGTATTCTTTTGGCCGTTTGCGATTTTGCTCTTGGGACTGTGGTTAGTTAGCAGCTATGCCATCTTCATAGGTGTGCCCTTAGCCTTGATTGGGTGTTACCTCATGCAGCTGGCTGCGCAAAAGCTGCTACGATGGGGGCCGTCGAACATGCGGAACATACATCATAGCGTAAGTATCACGAAGAATCGTTCTATTCAAAGGCTGACAGATACCAGCCCTTCCTTGCTGGCATATTCGCAGGGACCCTGTTCTGGGTTGGAGTGCGATGGATTACGACTGTCTTACCAGGTGAGTCCCCTATCATTGAAGTATGTCCATGCCCTAACGTCGGGTAGGAACGATACGAAAGTCATTCTTCACGAACATCCTATTCGCAGCGTGCTACGGACTTACCACCTATTTTTACTTCTTCACCATGTCTTCTGACCCTGGCTATGTGCCTAAATCGGCGAGCAGGAGTGCGTCCAAAGCTGTTATCGACGAATTGATGGAGCTACGACAATTTGACGAACACCATTTTTGCGTGAGCTGCATGGTCAGGAAACCGTTGCGCAGCAAGCATTGCAAGAGATGCGAGCGCTGCGTTGCAAAAAGTGACCAGTGAGTTTCTATGGTACATAACCAACACTAAGCTAATATGACCAGCCACTGTCCGTGGGTGAACAACTGTGTTGCAAACAACAATCATCGTCATTTCGTCCTTTACGTCATCTTCATGGAGTTCGGTATCCTTGCCTGGCTGCGCCTAGCATGGAACTACCTCGACCACCTTCCTAAGTCCAAAGACGACGACTGCAACATCCTCTCTGATGATCTTTGCGAAACTCTTAATAAAGACCCATTCACAATCGTCCTCTCCATATGGGCCGCATTCCAATTAACATGGGTCACCATGCTCCTCTGTGTCCAACTCTTGCAGATTGCACGCAACCTGACCACTTATGAATCTATGCGTGGGCATCTCAACTCGCACACAGCGGCCGAGGCGGTTACGTCTTTTGTCACTACTGGTGACACTTCTCAAGACGTTACGGGAGGAGCAGCGGATGCAGGTCCTACAGGCAGTGCACCTACCAATGGGTTTGGATCTGGCCAAGACACAGGCGACGCACCGAAACAACCACAACCCAAACACTCCGTTTGGAGCCAATGGAAGCGACTTCTCGGCCTTGATACCTTTGTTGCGATTGCACTTCACGGCTCAAATGCGGATCAGATGCGAGCACGGCGGCAGAGGCGCGGCAACCCCTTCTCACGGGGCATTGTAACGAACTGCAAAGATTTCTGGTGTGACGGTGCGCCGGTTTTCGGGAAGAAGGAAGGCGGATATGCACACCTGGGAGGTGAGCGGATAGATTACACCAGGCTGTATGATGTGAGCGATATTCCAAAGATGAGGTATGTGAGAGGAGGTGGAGGGGAGAGGTACGAGAGCGTAGGAACAGAGGAGGAATCTTGATGCTCTATAGGTAGCATTTATGGTTATATATATTACTATTCATGGAACAGTCCACAACAATCCTGAGCAATGTTTCTTCACGGAAAGCTTCGGCGCATCTTCAAACACCGACACAAGCGCCTAGCGCCACAGTTTGTCCGACCCGACCTCGACCGAGGGTCCCGCGAAAACTACCCGCGCGAAACGCCCATGCGGAACGCCCACGCAGAACGCTAAACACTGGGATCTTGGTTGCTTGCACATGCTTGACAATTATAGCTTACCCTGTGGTTTCTTTGGCAGTGTGATACTCTCTGCGCGTGGTTTTGTTACTTGTGTTCTTGCGATGATATAGCAGCACCTGCTGGCCCCCCTACAAATCTTCACAGTCCTCGGAAATGACATCATCCGAGGCTCTTCGCGCGCTGAGTACTCTCTCGCGAACAGTTGCGCCACGACGTGTGCTGCGAATCGGCGCAAACACTAGGGCGTTTACAAGCAGGACGTTATGTACAGACTGTACTCGGAGCTTGAGGAGAGGAGGCAATGCTGAAATCCGGTCTGCTGGCGTCAGGCCAGTTCTTAGACACATCACCCAGCAAGCGTCAGCTCTAAGTTGCAGAGGATATGCACAGGTGGCGCAAGAGTGTATGTAAGGATATTTAATGGTCAGAAGAAAGGTGCTGACTTTGACAGACTCGCCAGATCCAGGAAGAACCCATGGACCCATTGCTGAGTACGATGCGCGCGTTGACTCTGGACGACTTCGAGATGATGAGCACCAGAGAAGTATGACCAGTCACCCATGAGCATAAGCACAACAATATGCTAAAGGCTACAAGACATCATCAAGAATCTTCAAGATCTCCACGATATGCTTGCTGGCTACGAGCAGCCACCTGTCCAGCAACCTACTATCGAATCATTACAAACTCCCAAGAAGTCATTCTTCTCTTTCCTCTCCTCGTCGACACCTGTATCAACCCTCCCCCCAATTCCTAAATCCTTGCCAAAGGGAATTTACATGTATGGCGATGTCGGGTCCGGCAAGACCATGATGATGGATCTCTTCTACGACACACTCCCACCGAACATCGTTCGCAAAACACGTATCCATTTCCACGCTTTTATGCAGTCCGTCCACAAAGACCTGCACAAGATGAAAATGGCACATGGCAACGAAATCGACTCTATCCCTTACGTCGCTGCCAACATTGCCGAGCGCTCTTCGGTTCTCTGCTTCGATGAATTCCAGTGCACGGATGTTGCTGATGCCATGATCTTACGCCGCCTGATGGAAGCATTGATGGCACACGGGACTGTCATTGTAACGACCAGCAACAGGCATCCCGATGATCTGTACAAAAACGGGATCCAGAGAGAGAGCTTCATCCCCTGCATCAATCTTCTCAAACGCCGCCTCACCGTGTTAAATCTCGATTCCCAAACCGACTATCGTAAGATTCCTCGCCCCCCTTCCGGTGTCTATCACCATCCCCTCGATGCTAGCGCGAAGACACACGCAGAGCGCTGGTTTAGATTCTTGGGTGATTTTGAGAACGACCCACCACACAAAGCTACACACCAAGTGTGGGGACGTGACATTGTCGTTCCCAAAGCGAGTGGAAAGTGTGCATGGTTCAGCTTCGACGAAATAATAGGGAGAGCGACCGGTGCGGCAGATTACCTCGAGCTCACAAAAGAGTACGAAGCGTTTGTGGTCACGGATGTACCAGGCATGAACCACAAGAGCAGGGACTTGGCAAGGCGATTCATTACCTTTGTGGATGCCATCTACGAGAGCAGGGTACGTTTTCTTTCTCCCTTCACATAACAGCTGCACAGAGGCCAAATCGCGGGAAAGGTAAACAGAATCAAATCATCTGTACTGACACGTTGACACGCAGGCTAAACTCGTCCTGACAACCCAGGTACCCCTGACGCAACTCTTCCTCGACGCATCTGAAATGTCCGACGCGCTCAACTCATCCAAGAAGAAAGGCGAGATCCCCGCATCCGCCGATCCTGGAGAGAATCTCGACGATGCGATGCGCAGCCTCATGGACGATCTGGGCATGAATATGACCATGTTGAAAAACTCAAGCATATTTTCTGGGGACGAAGAGCGCTTTGCGTTCGCAAGAGCGTTGAGCAGATTGAGTGAGATGGGGAGCCAAGAATGGGTAGAGAGGGGCTTGGGTATGGAGAAATTGGGCGGCAAGGAGGAGCGAGATGGGTGGATGAAGGTGAGGAGTCAATGGAGGGAGGACTTTATGTGAGCGGAGCATATTGTGAGCCAGACAGTATCTCCGGAGAAAAGCAGGGGAGCAGGGAAAATGTGAGCGGATTTAGCGATGCATATACGGCGTTGCGCAGAAATGTAAAGGTCGTATTTAAGGACGAATCAGTCGATACCTGTATTCCCATGTTGCCAAAATGGCGGCGGGACACAGCAACTGTTGATGTTCAGCCTTCACGGCAGAGTTTGGAGATTTTCAGCAATCCTTGGGCAATCTTGTTCCAACCATCTCAGCAAAATTCAAGAATTGTACACTTAATTGTATACTTGCATCTAGTTCTTCCGAAACGCGAGAATACGCGCATTGATCTTTCTATCCAAACACCAGAGTAGAGTACGTTGCATCTATGCCAACATTCCGCTAAACTCACTCCCCTCTCTCAACATATCCTCCGCCTTCCCAGCCTTGATAAGCTTTCCCTTTCCCAGTACAACACAATAGTCTGCATTCTTGACTGCTTCCAAGCGATGTGCAATCGTTATCACGGTGCTTTCCTCCATCTCCTCCCTCAATACTTTTTGTATTCGTTGCGCTGTCTCAAAATCGATGCTCGCGGTCGCCTCATCCATGATCAACACAGGCGAGCGCCGAAGCATCGCGCGGGCAAGGCCGACAAGCTGTCTCTGGCCTTGCGAAAGTCCTTTCCCACCGCCTTCAATATTGGTAGATAGCGACCAGCCATGGTTGCCTGCGATCTTGGCAAGGACAGCTTCGCATGCGCCGTCGGAGTACTCATCCAATGGATCGAGGTTCTTGCGCATGCTACCCGGGAAGAGGACAGGCTCTTGGGCAAGAAATGTCACGCGACTTCGGAGAGCCTGTTTATTGACAGTGGAGATGTCAACTCCATCAATGAGAATACGGCCACTCTCTGGTGCAATGGTAGCCAGTAAGGAAAGTGCAAGAGTGGACTTGCCAGAGCCGGTGCGGCCAATGACTGCTGTATTACTTCCGGCTGGTATCCTGAGACTGATGTTTTGAAGAGCCGGATCGAGATTTTCCGCATAGCGAATGGTAGCATCTTCGAAGACGATGTCTCCTGTGTACGTTGGCCAGTGAGCCGGAGGGTCAACGACACCAGGAGCTTCTTGTTCAAGGTCAAGGAGCTCGATGACTCGCTCTACGCTTGTAAATTGCATCTCAAGTTGGCCATAGATACGGCACATGTATTCAGTATACACGACAAATCTGCTCGCTGTGATGAGGACAAATGCAGTCAAGCCAGCACTAATACCTGTGTATACAGCAATCAGTGTCATGACGAGGGTGGCGCTCGCTGACATGGTGCTGAAGCGGAATGATAGCCAAGCTTGTAGAGACCAGTAGAAGTGGTCGTTTTTCTGGAAATTGTCGACAACCTCAATTACTCGGGCTTGAAATCGAGGCTGAGCATTGAATGCACGAACGGTGGTCAAGCCTTCTACAAGGGCGCCGAAGTTGGACATAAGAGGAGAGAGAGATACCATCTGTAAAGGTTAGTGCTTTTACTGCAACTTGGTCCTGGATGGACATTACCTCAAGACGCCTTAAGCTTTGCGAAGTCGGCAAGAAGCGGTAGAAATTATATACAAACCCACAACATAACAGAAGCCCAAAAGCGAGGAAGGTAGGCGTCAAAGATAGAATAACCACAATGCAGCTAATAAAACCGATCAACTGCCATCCAAACACGGTAAATGCAGAACTCAAGCCGCCATCAACCGTGCTCATATCGCTTGTCAACCGGTTCATCAGTCGCCCGACAGGAGTAACGTCATAAAATCTGAAAGTCGCGTGCGCAACTCTATCGACCGCCTCCTTGAAAATTGCTTTGGCAGCATGGTATCCTACACCAAACATGATGAGGTTCGTCCACCAGAACAGGACTGCTGTCCCAGCCACAAACAGGAAGAAGCCCCAGAGCCAAGGTACAACGTTCTCAGTAGGTGGCGGAAGAAAGTCGAAGACGCTGTCCTTATGTTGAGAATTGTAGCCCTCGCCCCAGGCTTTGATGAACCAAGTCTCAGCAACATCGAGCGTTCGAAACAGCGCCATTACAACGAGCGAGATGGCCCACCATCGCAGCGTGCCAGCCTTGATGTAGCGCCAGTATACTTTTAATTTGACACCGCCTTCGGCACGATGCTCGTCTTCCACAAATTTTTCAGGAATAGCCGCTGCTTGTTCTTCCTCCCGTTTTTTGGCTTCTTCTTCAGATAGAGATTCGTTGGTCTGTGCTCTCTTTAACGCGTTCGTATCGTCCTGTTTAGTAGGCTCATGGATAGTCGCTCGTCCATGATCAAGTTCAATCCACTGCCTCGCAATATCGTGACAAAGCTCGGTTCGATGGGTGACGAGCACTGTGGCACGGCCCTCAACCAGTTGACTAGCGAGCAGTTTGTGTACGATGAAGTCAGCAGTCTGGTAATCCAAAGCGGACAACGGATCATCGAGCAACAGCACTTTGGCCTTACTGTAGACAGCACGAGCAAGCGCTACACGAGCCTTCTGTCCTCCTGATAAACCAATACCATTCTCGCCGATGTTTGAAAGATCACCGTGTTTGAACTCGACCATATCTGGTATTAATGCGCATGCTTCTAGTACCTGTCTGTAGCGAGTTTCCTCGTAAGGTTCTGAGAAGAGGATGTTGTCGCGAATGCTCATACTTTGTAACCATGGTGTCTGGGCGCAGTAACCAACGACCTGGTCAGGGCGGACGAGCTCTCCAGCAGTTTTATCAAGTTCTCCCAGGAGCGCTTGGAGTAAAGCAGTCTTGCCAGCAGCTACTTCGCCGTAGATAACAGTCAGGCCGAGTGGGAATGATAGCGTGATGTCTTCAAGTACATTTTTGTCAACACCAGGCCAAGCAAAAGATGCACCTTGCAGACTGAGATCCTTAGAGTCTTCAATGACTGCATCTGTCTGCTCCTTATTCGGTTCAGCCATAAAAGCCTCTATGCGACCCATCGCAACATAGGCATTCAGCAGTGTTGTGATAAGCGGAGGTAAAGCGCCAAGGTACGACTCCAATAACCGGAACAGGTCAATTGCTGGGAAAATCAGATCAACTCCTAGGGACTTCCCAGCTAACTTAGTAAAAGCATAGAATGCAACGGCTGGGAACAGCCCAGAGCCCAATCGCATGATGAATGCGAGCGAGGTATTGAAAACGATCTGAAGCACACGCAGGCGTAGCTCCACTTGCCTTGACTCAAGGATATCTTTGAGCCATGCTTCATGCCACCCATACCAGCGGAGATGCCTGATCGACTCAATGAACTGAGTAGTCCTCTGCAGCTTTTCGTCTGTTGCCTTCCTACGCTTCTTCTCAAAGTATACTTGATAGCGTGCAATGACAACACTGAGTACCTGCGTGACCGCAAGAGCAAAGACACCAAGGAGACAGGACCATCCAAGCATTCTCCAGATAAGCAAAGTTGATCCTATGACCCCAAGAGGCTTGACGACAATATCGGAGAATTCCCAGAAACGCTGGGCAATTTCATAGACATCATTGCGCATAAGATTGAGAATCTTGCCCATAGAGGCAGCTGCATTCTCCTCTTCCTCCACCTTTTCTTTCTTCGAGGTCTTTGAAAAGAATGATTGTAGACGTGACCAGAGCCTGCCAAGCCTACTCCCAGGCGCAGTTTTAAGTGGCTGAGTAGAGACAACTGCTTCGCCATTAGGCTGTTCGCCTGTTTCCCGATCGGCCTGGCCATTGGGATGGCCATTTGTATGACCATTAGTAGAGCCAGCTTGTGGGCCCTCTTTCGCTTTTTGTTTTGCTCCGAGGATCTTACGGTTGAGGGTCTTTTCGTACAGCATAGTGATTAACTGGCCTCTCGATCTTTCATATGCCCGCCGCTGGTACCAGAGATTGAAGACATTACACTGCGAAGATAGCAGACGTACAAAAAGTGATATGAAAGCGTATGTGACAGTAGCCCTACGAGGCGAATCCGGGTCTTTCATGGAGCTCAGAAGCTGCTGAAGAAGAACCGGGGTCAAAAGTGCTTTTGAAGTCAGAAATGCGCTCTTAAAACTAGCTATAAAAACTCGACTTACTTGCACAAAGACGCAACAGGTTGATGCATGTAGTGCGTAAAGCATCCATACCATTTGCCACAAACACCCTACGTGTCACAGAGCCCTCCAACTTTCTGAAAGCGTCATGGAGCCGCGCATGTTTAAATTCCCAGCCTAGGTCCCATACATCTTCATCGTCCATTTTTCGTGTGATACCTTTCTGTATCAACGGACCCATCCATGACACAGTCATGTATTGCAGTGGGGTCAAATTGTCTTCAGGCGTCCTAAGCTTGGCTGTTGGAGCACTGTATACAGGGCTGATGTCGTGAACAGGGAGGTTTGGATCCCTCAATGGCATATTGAGGATGATTGTAATGCCCACGAGAGCTAAGATTGGACACAAAACGAGGATCGGACGTCCATTTTCAGAATTGATTATTGCTAGCTCCGCGAGTAGAATTGCGGCGAACAGGAATAGCAAAGATATCGAGGCCGTCCTTGGTCGCCGAAGCACAATAATACCGATAGCAATCGCCTAACCGAGTCAATGCTGTGGTACAACAAGCCGAAAAGTGACCTACCCATGCGAGCGATGGAAACAGCGATTGCGTGGCTACAACTACCGGAAAGTACACACTGCTGCTTTGCATAATTAGGCCAATTGATGCGACCGCCAGCAAGCTGTAAGTCGACCATGCAAAGTGATAGCGACATGCATCGTCCAGCTCATTCGACTCCGCCTTGGCCTCTCGCAGGAATGGCTTTGTCCATTGCGGGCGATATGGATTGAGCAGGCGTAGAGAATAAGTGAGAAGTATTAGAGCTCCTATTATGGCTGGTATCATCGAGATATATGGCCAAGCGCATGGCGCGAAGGTAGCCGTTCTGGAATCCTACAAGAATATTAGTACACGTTCATGATCTGTAAACGTTGGACTTGCCCATAGATAGCGACATTCTGATATTGGTGGTATCTCAAATGCTGGCGTATGATAGTAGTCCTTGCTTTGCGCCAATAACGGCGTCTGTGACGAATCCATAGCAATAGCGTGGCAAGGCAAACAACCGTCGTCACTAAATAGACAGCGCCTTCTTCCTTCTCAGCTCCGACCGGTCAATAGTGTGATCAACAGACAGTATCATGAGGTTGCTCGTATAAATTTACCGAGCAGGCAACAATGGAAAAAGGTTGTTGAATGGAATCGGTGTGGAGGTAAGCCGCAGGTGTGGAAGCGGAAGAGCGCCACTAAACGGGCACTAGCGCACATCGCATTTGGCGCGTATTGGATGGATTACTATTACGATGCAGACTGGTAACAAACCCCACTATGTTACCATGATACTCTGTGACCAAACTTTGTCCATTATATGTCTTTGGAATGTCAGGGGCCAATGCTGGAACATGTGCGCTGTACCAAATTCCAGCTTTTGTGGTTCTTTAGTGGTACAACCCCAAATCACTATGAATAGAGAGATTAATAAGGGGTTTGTTAGAACAAAAAGTGAAACCACACTCTGTACCAGCGTTGATTGGTATAAATACCTTCTCAACAGGCTTCAGGTTTAGCATGCTTGTATAAGTTTGTGCATTGACTCATGAACTGCCATTGGGCCTCTCAGACAAACTCAACTCTTCCATCAGGGCATCAATGATTTTAAACATCTCCTCGGCCATTTTCTTCCCAGACTCCCTCCAGCCTTCATTACATAGCCGCCCGAACCGATCAGGATGCCACCGCAGCCGTTCTTGTCGCAACCACTCATAGCAATACAACCCGCTAGCACGCATAAGCACTTCTACGTCATGCCTACACGCTTTGATGCTCAAGGGGTCCGATTTGAGTAACTCGCACGATGAGAGTGCACATGTAGTTACTGCTGGAGGAAGGTAGGGAAAGGCTTCTAAGAGGCTGGTGGATGCAGAGGTTGGTGCTGGGCTTGAGGGTGGTTGCATGTTTGACTGTGATCGAACTTGCAATTTTCGTGGTTTTGGGCGAATTGGGACATCGCTGTGTGGACTTGACGATGATGGACTTGGTGGTGTACCAATTGCTGCCAGTGCTGATGCAAACCTCGTTGCTGTGTCTTTGGACCATTGTTCGTACAGAACTTGTACTGATGTGTCTGGTATCGTGTTAATTGATGGCTTAGACGAACTTTCTGTCCCAGGCTGGCTTTTGTGCCGGCTCTTCTTCGCTTTCGCAAAGAAGTTCAATGCAAAGTTTTCTAGTGCATCCTCGTTGATATCATCAATGCTTCCAGCCCATGTACCATCGTTGCGGATGGCGATGAACTGATCAGATGCAGTGGGGTCGAGTGTGATGAACGCAAGCTCGCTCCATGAAAAGCCCTTCTCGCCTTTCCATTCCTCGATGGTTTCTTTGTAAATAGGCCAGCTGTCTCCATCGCCGAGTTGATATGCTACATCTCCGTATTCACTCATGGCAAAGAATGCACCTTCAAGACCCCATGTCACAATACGTGGAGGACCCATACGCCATCCCGATGGCGTAAGCCACGACTGTATTGAGTCCTCGAGACGCGGAGGTAAATCGGCCCAACGTATCAGCTCAGGATGCCAAACAATGAAGGAGTCGTTTGGGCCAAGGAAGAAGCGTAGGTGTGGAGAGTGCCATGTCTTTACTAAGATTTCTTGGAGACGCTGCGGTAAAAGCGCGCCCCAGCGTAAACTGCTTCGACCAGAGGCGTCTCTGTAACTGAGAATCCAGGATTCTGTCACTGGACCTAGTGATGCCCAGTTGACTTCTGTTGCGGTGGAAAGCAGCGTCAAGAGAGAGCCAGGAAGGTTGCGACTTGATGTCGTTAGCTTGCTGTATAGGGTAGAAGAATCGACTTACTGTTCCAGTCCTCCAAAGCTTCGCGAGATGAAACTGTCGTCTCTCCCAAATGTGAGGAAGGATGCATTACTGGATGCAGCAGGCATACTGATATGTTATTGGTTCGATGACGTCATGTATGGTTTCTGAGCGATCCAATATCTGTATTTTTCTTGGGCATTCAAAGTTTTGTGAATACAATCCTGTATGTATGCTGTTACGACATTAAAACTGTATATAATTGTTAGTGGAGCGATCACATTGCTCGGTATGAAGTCGGCCGGAGTGTGAAGCAATAGATTCCCTGCTTGAGACCTTGAGACGATCGCTTGGCGCGGTAGCGCTGTTTACACCACGCTCGTACGATCACCTCGCTATTAGATGCTTACATGTCTCTGAATATCTTTTGGAAGACTTATAGAGTCTCGAACAAGTTATCTCATGAAGTACTGAGCTTCTGACGAGGGAATTGACAACATAACCCCGATTATGTGCGATGCAACCTTCACGTTTGGTCAGCGAGGAAGTCATTTCTTCCAATGCCCATCAAGGCGTGAGATGTTTGTTTAAAACAAATCCAGTTTTCATAAAGCAAGAAAAACTGACATGCTTTTAGTACCCGACTACCAAGGAAACTAATCGCTTTCCTCTCGTCTTCCCAGGTCCAGCAAGTCCATCATGTCGCCCTCGGCTTCGGAGATAGCTTCCTTATTACATGGCGCGACCAGAACAGACAGGACCATATAGATTCCATGGGGCTTCCAGATGAACTAAACAATTTTCTTTATACTCGCAACCATCAGCGCCAATTAGTCCGTAACATACCGGCTGTGCGCTGCACATTGGGTCCTTATAACAACTCCTTTTTTGTACACGACTCTTCAGCATACTTGTGGATGAACATACCTAACGGTCTGTTAACGGCTCTGCAGTCACGTATCAAGAGTGGGGCCTGGATTGACAAACCACGGATTGTAGCACTTGGTGCGGATGATAACTTCATATTGATAACAGAAAACAATATAGCCATATGGGATCTCGACAACTACAAAACAGTGTCAGAAATGCTCGAATTTTCGCGTAAAAAAGAGGGTGGCATTCATGGAATTCATAACATCACTTTGCATTCATATCGCTACGGCTGCTTCATTGCGCAGTCCAAGAACGGAACGTTACTACATGAGAATTTGCCACCTCATCAACTATCTGGGTTAATGAAAATGTCCGTGCCGATTGTGCGAGATACAGAGCAGGCCGGACGGAAGGCGATGCAGCGCAGTGAAAGTGAGAAGAAAGAACAGATGCAGAGACGGCCAAGTTCACTGCAAGAAAGAGCAAGAATCAAAAGGGAATGGAGTGAGCACAAGCAGCAGTTCACAGCGCAATCGAAGGGGCTCAAACTGAGCCTGAGTCTCAGTGTTGGTGTTGGAGGGCTAGCAAGAATGTTGGGGTAGTAATTAACGATTATGCTTGTATTCAACATGGCGTGCTCAACACGAATTATCAAGGCGTGATTTCGAATACCTCTGAGCTTCGAAAACATCACCGCAACGGCTGTCCTTCTAGAATCCAGCGTGACAGAGACACTAAAAAGAGCAGCTTGATGTTACATAGTTTTGCATTCCTCGTGGCATCGGTGCCGTCTAAGATTGACTCCCGATAGTTCTTTCTGACGCATCTGGTGACTACGGGTGTTTTCCAAAGAAAAGCGGAAGCTCTACGAGGATTATCAGACTACCGGTGTAGATGACCAAGCTTAACAGCAGAGCTTCTCGAAAGTCTCCAGCGCCAGTTTTTTATTGTTGAGGATACAGCTTTCACCCCTAGTTAGGGTACTAGACAATAAGTACTCAAGAACAATGAGTGGAGAATCTATCAAGATGTATCCTAGAGCGTCACCAATGCAACCCTTGATTTGGGGATAGCATTTAATGGTAATTTGATCTTTTTGGAATATTGAAGACATTACCAATCCTTGTTCTTTGTCTATTGGCTGTCTCTACTTTGCGTGCTTCCATAGTTAACCACAAAATTAGTAGCTCTCGCCTTTGAAAGTGTTCTTTCGTAACTTCTTGTTGCACTGAAATAGCTACCTCCAAAACTTCAGCGTGATATTCTACAATTTAATACACATAAAAGTTACGTGTCCAGAACCTTCCTGCAACCATGAAATGCATTGCTCATTTAACGTCATGTTTCAAAACAGAAGTTCCGTGTGAAACCAAAACGAGATCCAAAAACAAACACGTAAAGGGGTGTATCAATATCGGTCCTCCGGCTTGCTGAGTCCGAAGATCCGCAGCGAAATAGCAAGTTTCCGTGCTGATGAGAATAGAACTGTGCTCTAGCACTATTGTGTACTGCTTGTCCTCTATTTGCTGGTCCCCGGGCTCTGATGAGATAGCTGCTACAAGGGAAAGATGTCTATCTACTGCAAATATGATTAGAAGCTTATACCATCACAGTACAAGGCCTATAACAAGTTTGATATCATTATGTTACAGGTTCTTATTCAGAATGGCTTGGAAAGTGCAAGGATGTCATGTGGCGAACCATATTATGGCTACGATTTCATGATCCCAGACTTTTCCTCGGGACAGGATGACTTAAAGCGTACCGCTTAGAGCATCAGTATATGCGACACTTGTTGTAACATCTGTTGCTTATTAATCAAGGACAGATTGGTAACAGAAGAATTTAACGCATGGCAGACTGAAGAGTAGTTGTGAAGTTCACCTTGAGAGGCGGCGACTCTTTCTCCATAAGATTAGAAAGCAGCTTCCTGATCCACCTGGTACATGGCAACATTTATAATGGCGCCAGAATGAGAAAAATTTGGAAAATGCGCTTTTACGTTGATTTCTCCATGCACAGTAAATTGTGACTATTCTTCTTTACTACACAACGATACTAGTGGGCTTCGAAATCGGACTCCGCACCTCCACGTGGTGAAGGCTGGGAACCTGACTCTTTCAGAGCTCAGAGCCAGCGCGGAGACGTCTTGTCGATGGCAGAGATGATGAACACTGT
>JALRMI010000167.1:0-58465 GCA_026120165.1 Leptosphaerulina australis
ACCACCCCCCTCATTACCAGATATGCAATTTGCATTTCTCGTCTTCAATAGTCTAGGACTCAGATAGGACGTTAAATATAAATCAAATCAAATCAAATCAAATCAATCAAATCAACGCCACTGAACTTTAACGTTCAAAAGAGGCCGAAATTTAGGGGCAGGCCTTTGCGACGTCGTTTTACCCTTCATCTGCACACAATTCAATCCAACCCAGAGACAGAAGGTGCATACTCATGAAAATATCCGTCTCATCGAGTCGAATTCGCCGGCTGAACATGAACAATAGTATTTCACAGGCCCTCGATGAGCTGTAGTCCTCGGAAGCCTGGCTTTTTTTTTTTAGTTCTATTGTACTGCTGAACATGCGAATGATCAACAATAAGCGGAAAGAACATTCTGCTTAGTCCTTTCAGTGCTTTGCTGTTCGTTGTCGTGGCGGGAACTGTGGATAAGCGACAATACTAATCCTCAAAACTGAACAAGACTGAGCGAGTCTGAACGACGCTGAACGCTAATGTGCAGATGATCTCAGCCACGAGGGGATGTTGTTGCCTCCCCTGGTGCCTCTTTCATATTGTCTTGATAGCAACAGGCTCCAGCGTTGTTTCGCTGTCCACTCCAAGAACAACTACAATGTAGTGTATTTAGTACCAAACTGTCCTTGGTACTGAATGAGGAGCTAGTCTTCAAGTTGCAAGTTCATCCATGATGTTTTGAAGAAACAAGGCATATCGAGGTTTCGGGTGCTAATACCTTGTAGCCTATCGCAGTCATTCAACGTACGGTAGTATTGGCCCAGATGCCCATTACAATCGCTGTACTAGTCTTCTTCCAGAACTTCAGCATCTCAGTCGCTTGCATAGTCAGCAATATAATGCTCACTCAGACACTGACAGCTGCTGTTGAAAAGCACGTATTCTCAGTCCCTCCGACTATTGCAATAGAAGCTGGAACTGATGTCAAAGCTGCACGAGGGATTGCTCTCAGTCGACGCCAGGACAAACCAAATAGTATGCTCAGAGCGTACTCTGACAGTTTGCGCAGTGTCTTTTGCTTCCTTACATGTCTTGCTGCACTGACGACCGCCATGAGCTTGGGACGGGCTGGAAGGATGTGAGGTAAAGACGGTGGACGCTTGAGACGAAAGCGCCGAAAACTAAGAGCGCCTAGACGAAATTGCAGGCTCTGTTGTGGCGCTTAGTGGCTCATGCTTCATCCGATTTTGTCTGTGGTACAGCGACTGTGTACTAGTAACGCAGGGGATATCTTGATTCAGGTGGATCTACATCAATAGTTTGCATACGTGCGGCCGCGGAGATTTTTCTTTGGCACCGTAGTGCGAGCGACGACATCGGTGGTATAATGCGGCGCTGCCAAGTGATGAGGCGTTAATGCCCCGATATGCGGGTGAATGCGGGGTTAGCGCGAACTTGCCGAATGTAGGAGATATCGGCATTTGAAGGTGCTTCTAGAAGACGCAGAGAAGACTTATAGTATGTTCGACACCATATCAAATCCTAAACTGTGCTTTGACCAATTTGGTAGCTTGTTATATGTTGCAGTGATACAGGTTCCAATATACGGCTGGAACCGCAGTTCTGATGAGTGGAGAAGGAATTTGCTGGGTGAACAGTGCCAGTATTGAGCACAGTGCCAAAGAGTCAGTCTGATCGCACGGACTTGTAAGAGATACTTGATGCAGCATTTTGAGTCAAAACAGCGGGTACCTTGGGGCATTTTGTGTGGGGAGGGAGTACACAGCCGCGTGAATTTACTACTGTCGGAGAGAATCGGGTGAGTGAGTGGGTGACGACAGATGTATTATGTCCAACCAGCCTTAAGTTTCTCAATGGCCTCGCTCTCAGGCACCACATCTGCCATCTTTGTCTGGATATCGAATATATTCGCATCATGCACTCCCTTCGAACGGTCTCCACAAGCCTCACTGACAACCTGCACGGTAGTAAGCATGATTCACAGTTTTGAGCGCCAAGGCGTACGATTGGACGGTAACCCAAGCACATTGCGTCCAAGGTGCTCGCTCGCACGCAACCACTCGTGCTAACACCACAGATGACCAGCGTGTCGACGTTTTTCAGTTGCAGACGAGTGCTGAGATCTGTGGCAAAAAACGCGCTGGGGTATCGTTTTACGATGACCGACTCGTTCTCCACAGGCTCCAATCCTGGCACCCAGCTCTTGAGGCGCGTCTCGTTTTCTTTCGAAAACACCTTTAACAGCGGCGCCTTGAGATAGAACATACCAGCATCAGACATGTCTGGCTCAGTGTATTCGACCCGTGTCCATATCAATGGCACCTTTCCTTCGCGGGCGGCTGCAACGAGTTTCGCAATTGATGCAGGTGCAGCCGCCGAAGCTGGATTCTCGCTTGTGTCCAGAGGGCTGTCCTTACTCCAGTACGCGTTGCAAACGTCAACAAGTAACAGTGCAGGTTTATTGCCCCAGCCAATTTTTCCAGCTAAGCCCTGCCTCACATAACTGTCGTGGTCGCCATGATCGTTCGGAGCCATGATTTTGGTGTTACTCTCTAAGCGTCAGTCACGACTTGCGGCGAAAAGATGCCATTCCATCCGGTCCAATAGAATTGGGTGTGGCACCGCCATCAACCGCAACATGCTGCTCACAATAAATTAGCAGAGCTCGGAGGGCAAGGAGGCGCGACAATCGGAGCAGCCACTCGGCTCATGAGGCGACTCTGGCGGGTACTTGTATCCTAAGATTGTATGCCCGGAGCATCAATCTCCCGGTACCTCGGGTATCCTGTCATCAACCGCTGTACGAAAGTGTGTTTGGTGATTTGGCACATGCGCCTTTGCGCAAGGTAAACTACATTCCAACGCTATTCGGCTTGATCCGTGAGCTCTTGAAGGTGCAGCATCGTATCGATACCTCAGCATCGACATCTGGTGCGCCCATCAAACAGCGCCTCTCCTCCACGCCTGGAGCCTGTCCCGAAATCTTGGCATATGATCGGACGGACTTCCCCACATATGCAGGAGTCCTTGGTGCCTTCGGCGACCAGCGACTCCTCGGTATCTCCCAAACCTCACAGCTCCACTATCATCATGGAAGCAAGAGAAGGGAGATCAGGCAACGCGTTTGCGTGTGAGCGCTGTAAGGAACCAACGAAACTGCGTGCGCTTCTTCTAACTTTAACAGGTCGTAAGCATAAGGTACGGTGCGTTCCTTCTGACACAGCTTCTGTATGTCAAAGGTATGTTTTCCGGCACTTTCCCGCGGCCTCGGGATAACACGTGCCTTAGATGTCAGAAAGCACGCGTAGAGTGTGTCGAACATGTTGCACGCAGAAGACCAGCAAAGCCCAGGATAGATGGGCAGACGCCCAACAAGATGCGTGACTTCGACAAGAAGTTGGATAAAATATCTGCAATCGTGGCAACCATGGCGCCAGTCTCAGTTTTACAGCCTACATTGCCGTCGGTAACCACCATACCCTCACAATTTTCCGAGACAACTCAGCGAACTCCAACACCTGCGCCTGCACCTGCACCTGCAGCACCGATGAAGACATCACCTCCTGCCTCAAATCCACCACTGTTCCCAGTCTCTGTTTCCAATGCGGAAGATTCTTCGTCATTTTGGGGATCGATCAATGATACCTTGTCTAGCCTCGGAAGACTTGATCCCGTTGTCCGGTCGATTAACACCATCCACATGCAAATGCTGATGGACACTTACCGGACCATGGCCGACTACTTTCCATTCGTGAACTTGCCGAAAGATTTGTCTTGCCGCGATATGCTTCAGCAACGGCCCATGTTGATGTTCGCGGTTCTGACAGTAGCGTCATATGATTCAGTGCTCTTGCAGTTGACATTGAGTCGCGAATTCCGCAAAATAGTGACAGTCAAAGTCATGAATGGGGAGAAGAGTCTGGACTTGTTGCAAGGACTTTTAGTTTTCATAGCTTGGCATCACCACTATATGGATGCTCAAGCTATCTCTATTCCCATGCTTTTGCAAATTTGTGCTGGCATCACCCGCGATCTGGGGTTGGACAATCTTTCGATGCCCATCAGAAGTCCTTTGCATAGAGATGAACCCAAAGACAGAGAAGCAAAAAGAGCATACCTTGGTTGCTATTACCTGACAACCAATATCGGGCTCACCGAGCCGGGCAGAGCTCGTTGCATGTTATACTCGAGCACACTCCGTACATACGCATCCGAGTTGGCTTCTTCGTGGGAGTACAATTCGGATGCTATATTGCCTGTCCTTGTTGATATTTGTCAATTCACTGAAGATGTACAGGAGACATTTACCAGCCAAAATGAGCAGGCTTTGATTGCTCGCACACAAGTCAAACGTTTAAGTGCGAAGTGGGACAGTATTTGCTTGGCTTCGAAGCTGCAAGCCAGTGACTTCAGTAAGGCACAAGGCAGACAGACTCAATCGAATTGCTGTACTAACTGTTCATAGAAACCTTGCAATGGATGCAGCTTGCCGCACACGCGTACTTGTACAGAACTACAGCATCACTTGAGCTCACGGATCGTGATAGCACGTCATGGGCTTCTGGTTTCCAGCTCTCATTACGCGTTACTTGCCTTCGGTCCATCGAACAATTTTTGGATAACAGCACGAAACTCCAGTCCAACCAATACGAGTTCTTATGTTTAGTTGATTGGCTCAATCTGGTTTCCATAATGACGAGCCTTAGCAAACTCGCGCTTTACTCTTCGCCAATGCCTGGATGGGATACCACGGAGTTGCAAGTAGCAAGGTCGTTTGAGTACTTCCGTGACCAGCTTGCCTCGCAAATGCCTCGTTCACGCGATCTGCAGGATACCAGCGAGGATGTCTTCGAGCGCTTCCGCCGCATAACAGCTGTCATGAAGATGGCCTTGACGAATTCATCCGGGAGGACCAGTCCTGGTGGAAGTACCTTCCAACTTGCGACTGGATCTGGCCGAACCGTTTCGCTATTGCAAGATCTTCCCTTGCCGAAAATAAATGGCATCAATGGAGACAATAGACCACATGCTCCGTGGAAGCCCGGACCAACGTTTGACCTTAATAGTCACCAGTTTCCATGGAAATTCCTGTCGGGCACGGTCTGAGCCAGGGATTCCCAGCGTCATTTGCACAACAGCAATCCCAGCTACGAACCTATTTACATATCGCCAGCTGCTACCAAAGACACACATCCCGACACCTGCCACAAATATGTTACATGTGAGAAGCTATGGCAGGCCATTCAAGCCAACCTCCTTATTTCAATACCGGTGAAGGTAAATTCCTTGGCATTGGAAGGTGTGTATGTGTAGCTAACCGAAACGAAAGTTGCGACTAGATAAGAAACTTCAATTGGTAAACGAACAAAGCCAAGCATACCAAAGCTATACGAGGCAGCCCCGAGGCTCCATTCTAAATGGGCAAGACAATTTAGTCATTGCGCTCCAACACTTTCAGCTCGCCATTCGCCATCTTCGATCTATTTTCCACCTCAAACTGCGGCAAAACAGGCGAGGCTTGTCGCATGTTCTCATTCATGTCTTGGCCTCACATGCAAGTCTACTATGCCTTTCAAATGCCTGATACCCCGCACGCATATTCGCGTGCTGATTAAGTCAAATCTAATGAATCCTCTATCTCCTTACAATAATGCAAAGCTTAGTAGCCGTCAAGTTTACAGTAGCACACTTCATCTTGTCGCGTACGTCCGAGGCTCAGACGCAGGCAGATTTACAGTTTGACGATTCGGGCTCACCGCCACAATTCAGCATAGCCCCCGCTAAATGTCTGCACAAGGCACATGCAAGTTGTGCGTGATCGACGCCCACAAAACTTTGCAGAACTCAGAGGCTACAGATCGTCTACTTAGAGTCGGTCATATAAACTTCATTCGATCATCAAAGCTGAACTTCTTGGTCTGGGCACTGGCACCCTGAAGTCTCACTATTGCACATCCAGACCAACTTGATTACCCTCACCTACCTCCGTCGTAATAAAATCACACTCATCCACTCACCACATCCCTTCGATCCCAAACGCACCATGGGTTGCATCCCGAGTCGCCCCCACACAACCGGCCTTGGCGAACATGAACCTGCGAGATTCAGTGGCCAACCAGCAACAGGGCATACGAGCCATGGGCCCACTAACTCCGCTTACCACGGTCCAGGCAGCCATAGTGGCGGATACTATGATTCCGGAGGCATCGGAGGAGGGGATGGCGGAGGGGGTGGTTGATATTGAGAGTCACAGGGATACGGGCTTGGCAACAGCGACAGGCGACTGGGTGTGGAGCGAGGATGCCATGGTATGACCAAAGCTTCCGTGGAGTGTAGCAGTTTGGGCTTATGTTTTTAATTTGTTTGTCAGTCTCTATCGACTTCTGAGTGATATGTGTCCTTCATGTGCTTGAACCAGTGTCTGCTTGTCTTCAATCACTGAGCTCGCCGGCAGCCAAGGCATAAGCAACGGTACCAGCTGCACCTCTTGCTCAGACGTGGCAATGGACACTTGCCTTACCGAAGTTGTTGGTTGTTTCGGCTATTCCATTTGTTTGCTAGCTTCGATAATGCATCTATTATTTTGCTTCCAGGTATTGAAGATCGGTGCGAATCACACGTCTTAGATGGTGTTTTGCAATGCAAGAACTAGTGCTAGACCTTCCACTGAGACTTTTGTGCCAGCTCAGTAGATGCGGAAACTTTTGGAATGATATGCATGAATACATGGCTTAATTGTCACAGCACGGGTGAATGTTGAAATGCTTTGAATTCATATACTCATATCACGTTACAAGATATATACAATAGAGAGGCGTGCCTAGGTTCTCCTACAATTCTTATCGCACTAAAGTCTCTCACTGTCCTACACGATCTCCCTAACGCCCTTACCCGGCCCAAACCTCCCCAGACTGACTCCCATGCTCCAACTCTTCTTCCTAGTCTTCCTCAAATCCTTGTCCTCTTTGTCCTCCAAGTTGTCTCCACTTAGCCTTGCCACCAACTCTCGCACCGGGCTATGGCTCCTCTCAGTCTTCCTGCTATCTGGCTTATCTGGAGAACTGCATCGTGGAATACCGAGGGATTCAAATGTCGGCGTTCGGCTCGAAACATCAAGGGTTTCCGAGGTAAGCGTCCTGCTCTGCATAATTTTGGGTGGAGAAGCGCAGCCGAGTCGTGGAGATGTGGTAGCTGATTTGAGCAGTGGACGGTCTTGGAGACGCGGGGGCGAGACTGCACGCGAACCAGTAACAGGAAGGGAGATCGTACTTCCTGCGCTAGGCATGGCCCGTAGTCTTGATATTGCATCGAGTGCTGGGAGCTCACGCTGTATTTGTTCAGAGGGCAGGTCGGCACGGCCAGCGTTCGGGCGGTCAGGTGTGTTTGGCCATGGAATGGCGACGTTCATTTCTGCACAGAAGGGCTGAGATGTTAAGAGGGGTGTCGTTCGCAAGTTGTGTGTGTGCATTGCTATCGCTGACTGTGTCGGAGCTACAGAGGACACAGCCGTTTCACGCAGCGCTGGATGGACTCTCGCTTCGTTTGGTGTGATGGGGCTGTGCGCTGACTTCAGTCCGAATTCCTTTTGGTCAAGTAACGTAGGCGATTTGGGACGGAGTGTGGGGTGTGTTGTCTCTAATCGCAACGACGGAGTCCATGGTGGCGAAGCTGCCTTTGTATCAGGCCTTCCCGAAGGTCTGGGCGAATTGATGTTGGTCTTGATTGACGTGACCATGATGCGTGGCGAGGCTGAACGTGCGCGTGACGAAGTAGGAAGAATATGTTTCGGAAGGGGAGGAAGGGGACGGTTAATTGGCGGTAGGGGAGACATATGAGGCATGCTTTTCTTCGGAGAAAGATGGCATGGCAGAGCGGCAGGGACATATTTGGTTGCGGGAAGTCGAGGAAGGGATGTGGCTTGCGCGATGTCATTTGATGAGGCATGAATTGTGATTTCAAGCGAGTGGGCCGTAGTCGCTGTGGTATTCGATGTTTGTCGTGAATGGAGTTTCAAGGGCGACGAGCCGATGGATATGCTCGATCCGTCATTATCCGACTGTGCTGAGCTGCTATCAACGAATTCTTCTGGTATGGACTCTGTCTTAATGTTCGGCGAATGGCTTGCTGTCGAAGGCCTGAATGTCCAAGGGATGGATTCTTTCATCAGGTCTTCAAGTTTTGGGGTTGGTGACTGTGCATCCCATTCCTCAAGTTTCCTTACTACCCAAGGGTTTTGTTTACACCGGAGTTTCGAGAGATATGCGCTACACGCTTGGTTATTTGACAGGGGGTGGCCATGGTCGCGCAGATCCTCGAGAGTTGTCCGAAACTCAATGTTGAAGTCCTCGACGCTGGCATACTGATCCATATGTAGGTTGAGAAAATGACAGAAAGTGTGATGGTAGTCTTCGAACTTGAATGTGGTAAAACGCTGATCAAGTGTTGCCAGCATTTCCTGGGCATTCATTCTTTGTGGCGGAAGTGGTGGGCTAGCGTGTAGGACTCCCTCCATGATTTCTTCCGACAGTGAAAGGAAGATATCCAATTTAACTTCACGATCTTGTCTAACCCACGCACGTCGCTCATCGAATAAACTTGATCGTAACGTCGTGTTGGAGGTTCTAGGAGGAAGAGCCTCCGATTGTGACTTGGGCATAGGCATTGGATGCGTTCCATCACAGTAGCCCCATGTCCCTTTGGTCTTGCAAGCGAACATGACCCCACGTCGCCATCTTGAGTACTCGGCCCCTGTGGCGTCATATTGAAGGATCGGGACACCCGGTAGGCGTGGCGAATCGAGAGTCGACATTCTGTCAAAAAGGAAAGCAGCCGCAGCACTTAGACGGGAAGCTGGGTGGTCCGTTGAGAAACAGCGCGACATAGATTCCTCAATCGTAATAATGGCAAAGAGAATTTGTGCCTATACGTGCTGGACTCCATCGTGACTATATGGTGCATGCTTCGATCACCGAAATGCGCACTGGTGGTGGATGAACCGTAGCCTCGGGCTTCAGTAGTCCCTACTTGGACTTCCGCGTCTCACAAGCAACCAGCATGGCGTGTCCTGCAGGGGCCCTGGAGACGCAAAATTCCCGTAGCGGGAGTTAACTTTTTTTTTACTGTTGGCTATGCTTATCATACTAGGTGGATGTGCGCTACAAAGAGATGAGTGTGAGTGGAGCCTGCAATTCGAGATTGTGATGAAAGGTTGGTAAGCCAATTGTGATGAGTATTATGGGGCTGAGCGGATCGAACCGCGTTAGTGTCGGGAAATAAAGGTAGTACACAATGTTGATGTCCGAGAAATGGCATTTTCTTCTTTACAACTGAACTTTTCCATATACAGAGGGAACACTCGTTCGCGAGAGGGTCGGATCCGCAGGTCGATGTTGTTGTGGTGTACTTTCACGTGTATTCACAAGTGCTTCATTCGTCTCACATTCACGGCGTGAAAAGATGTGTAACGAAATATTTGCATCGTAACGACAAGTATAGAACCGCACTATCGATTCCAGAGTATGGGGAATGTATGTATGCACGAGGCTCCGTCATTGAATGTTAAAGGTGTCGTGCCAAGGATGTGGTTTCTGAACCCGGCTGTGGGGGCTATGTTTAGCATATTGAGGTTCAGTCTAAGCCTAGTCTAGCTTCAAATGTACACGCTTTTCCATACCCTGGCCTCATTCTACTAAAAACTGACTGAGAGGAATCTTGAGAACGCTACGATTTAGCTAGTAATGCCGATTACACTTGGTAGCATGTGTGAGCTTGATTAAAAATATTGGATTATTATCTTAACAATTAGCTAAAAATTCATCAAATCACTAACACTAACCAGTTCAGTGATGTCCGGCGTTGTGGCGGAGTGGTTATCGCGCAAGACTAGAAATCTTGTTCCTTCGGGAGCGTAGGTTCGAATCCTGCCAACGTCGTCTTTTTTCCTCCGTGTTTCGGAGAACATAAGGACTTTTAGCCCTTGTCCCTCTTTTTGCTCCTCTGCGTTTTTATTTGCATGACATTAGCTGATCATAGTTGTGTTGATCTCTGCTGGTGACTACAGACTGTTCTGTTCAGGTCATCTTGACGTAGGTACACAAGGGCCAAAGATTGTTAGTGGAGATCATTCGTCATTCATAGAGCCCGTCAACAAGATCGGGACTGGTCTAAAGTTACATAAAGAGATCGACCATGTTCTTCCTTGTCGAATTCTGGTCCCTGATATGTCTATCTCAGGCGTTACAGACCCAAACGATACTCAATCAGGTGTATGCTTCTGTAGCATGCCCGAGCTTCCTTGAAAAGCTTACTGCGTCGCCCTGACAGCCTTGTCGACAGCCTTGGCAAAGTACTCGACGTTGTTCGTGTTGAGGCCTGCCATGGAGATGCGGCCGTTCTTGGTCATGTAAATATGCGAGTCCTCACGAAGCTTCAGAACCTGTTCTTCGGTCAGACCCGTGAAGCTGAACATGCCGATCTGGTCTGTAATGTGATTCCATGTGCCAGGCGTGCCGAGCTCTTCGAGCTTGTTGCGAAGCGCGCTGCGCATCTCCTTGATGCGGCCGGACATTTCGCGTAGGTTAGCTTCCCACTCGGAGAAAAGCTGTGGGTCATTAAGGACGACCGAGGCAATGCGAGCACCGTACGCGGGAGGGTTCGAGATCTCCGATCGCTGAAGAATGGCAAGTTGTGAGGCAACGCGAGCAACTGTTGACTGCGCATCAGATGCAGGTGAAGTGACAAAGTGGAAGCAGCCGGCACGCTCGCCGTAAAGACCGAAGTTCTTTGCGTATGACTGAGCGATGCAAAGCTCGAAGCCCTGCTCAACGAAGTAGCGGATAGCCCAGCCATCCTTAGCAAGGTCGCCAGAAGCAAAGCCCTGATAGGCCGTGTCAAAGAAGGGGAAGTGCTTCTTCGCACGGATAACCTCTGCAATCTTCTTCCACTGATCCTGTGTAGCATCAACACCGGTGGGATTGTGAGCACAAGCGTGTAGGACGATGATGCTTCCCTCAGGTGCACTCTCTAGCGTACTGCACATGCCATCGAAGTCGAGACCCTTGGTCTTTTTAGAGAAGTAGGGGTATGTCTTATGGGAGAGGCCGACATTTGAGAAGATCTGGAAGTGGTTCGGCCATGTGGGGTCAGAGAAGTAGGCGATGCGCTCAGAGCTGGTCTTGTAGAATTTCTGGAGGAAAAGGGCGCCCAGGTGCACAGCGCCGGTACCGGAGATGGTCTGCAAACTGGTGACCTACTTCGTGTCAGCTGTGTCACATATGACAAGAGAGCTACGCACCCGCTTCTCCTTGATGGCAGGGCTGTCACCACCGAGAACAAGCTTCTGAGAAGCTGTTGTGAACTCAGGCAAACCTGCAATGGGCAGATACTCGTGGTTGAGGTCGGGATCCTTGCGAAGGATCTCATCAGCCTATAGTAGATGGTGAGCAATAAGACAATTGAATGGCCAAGGTGAGAACTCTCACCTTCTTCACCACAGGCAGGACCCATGGCTTGGCGTTGTTGTCTCTGTAGGCTCCAATACCTAAGTCGACCTTGTTGCTGTTGGTGTCGCGGCGATAAGCGGCCATCAGCCCGAAGAGAGGATCTTCGGGCGCCTGGGGAACTACGCTCGCGTCGAAAGCTGTGGCAGCCATTGGGGCGATTTGTGTGGATATTTGAGAAAGTCGGAGGTGAGAAGAGGATTGGGAGGAGGAAGGTGAAGCAGAAGCAAGGGACTGCTTAAGTGAACCTGGCATGACTGCAACAAGTTGAACACACCACCATATACTTTGCCTTACGTTTCACAGGCCTAACTGGGAAGTCGCGACCGCCCCGCGTCTGCGCTAGCCCCCGCGAATGTTTACAAATGGTGCTGCCGGTCAAGGGGATATGGAGCTGAAGAGCCGCTCGAGACGAGAAAGAAGGATTCTATATCTTTGGCACGCGCTCCTGATGCTTTAACTAAGAACCCTGTGGTTGACAGCCGCAGGGACTGGAGCTTAACGTAAAGCCGAGGCACAAGGCACAATGCTCAAAGCGATGGTCCGTGATGATGGCAAGAACCCCCCGCACGCCATCGACCTCTCACATGCATCAGGATTCCAAGACAGATTTAGCTGTGCTCTACGAGGTTTGCCCGACTAACTTGCGGGTTGTGGGTCTGTAACGGCCAAAACGCCGATAAAGACGAGGACAGACTTGCTGTTCCTGGCGAAATCATCCAGTGAATGCGTTTAAAAAACAAATGAGGCTCTGTTCGCGATACCTTCACATGTTGGACGTCTACGAGCAGCTGACGGTATATTTCTGACATCGCTGCCTGTCATATGAACAGGTCCCACAAGACAAGTAATGTGCAGAAGGCAGATGTGCCGTAGAAGACCATTTGTGCTGTGCTCCTTCTCTCTGTTGCTCGCTTGAGCTCCCTGTTTCCGCTCCCAATATTCTCCGTTGTGTTGAAAGAATCTTCTACTAGTTGTTCAATATGTGCAGACTGGATTTCCAGATTGGTTGCAAGTGTCGACTGCAGCTCTGAGACTTCAACAAGTGACTTCTCGGCAGCGCTGTATACAAGGTTAGCCAGGGCGCTAGAGAAATCCGGGACTCCACATACCGAACTTTGTCAAGCTGATCTTCGTACTGCTTGAGCATGTCTTGATTCTCTTGCGCAAATAGCTGGAGTTGCTCAGGGTCGAGTTGCTGCTCGATAGCAACGTTCGACTCGTCCTGAACCTGTGGCGTCTTCCCACGGTAGTCCTTGAATGCCTCGTCTGCATTGTTTCCGTCCTTCATATTACCATAGTCATGGGATGGAAGAGTAGCCCTCGTTTTATATAGCACACTCTTGCTTTTCTCGACCTCCCTCATGAGTCGTATCTCCATCATAGAGCTCTGGAACTGACCGCACTGTTCCAGTGCATTTTGCAAAGTCCAAATGATACTCTCTCTGTGTGCCTTAATTGTGTTTGCCTTGGCCTCTTCGAGCTCTTCTTCTGGACTCTTTGCTGTTATTGCTCCCCCGGCTGCCCATCGACCCAATGCGCCCAGCCCTTGCTTTGCGCGCTTCCGTATAGCTACTTGAGACGCTGTGGTCTGACGCACCCCTTCGGCCTCTTGCAAAACGTTGATTGCATGGTTCAGCTCTCGTAACGATTGCTTTGCTTGTGCATCGATCTCATTGCGTTGTGCATCGGTGAGGTACTTTAAATCTTTGTCTACAGAGGCGGAGGCATTGTTGGCGCGCGAGAACTGCTTTCTTCGTGGTGGTGGCGCAGTGGAAAGGTAGTTTTGTCGTATTGACTTGAGGTCTGTGTGAAGCTTTGTTATGTGTGTTCGCTGAGAACATGGTCAGCAAATCCGCTCAAGCTTCAGACAAGTAACGTGGCCTACAATTCGGTATGCCTCTCTTAGAAACCCATCCAAGTTCTCCACACGGAAGACATAGGGTTCGATTGGGTGCGCATCATGTTTGGCTAGCACCTGGTTGAGGACTGGAGTAATGTTCATGGTGTTGTCATGCGTTTACGTCTTTGCTGGCAAGATGACGATGCTGCTCCCGCAGCTCTCGCTTAAAGTCTATCGATACGACGACCACCCCTGCTCAAAGCTTTACCAACTCTTCACGTATCAACCTATGTGCTGAGGTTCTTAAAATATTGTGATGCGAGGGGCAGGTAAAAGATTTAACATAGGTCTAATTCATAAGGCGAGAAACCCTGTAGAATGCTATCAAGTCGTACAATTGCAAAATATTTCACGGCCCCAAATGCTCAAATCTCGAACTCGGCACAGAATATAGTGAAACGACTTAGTGGATTTTCTTTCTACCACTTGATTTAACGTGTGCTGTGAAGTCCTGAGCTATGTGTTCTGTTCCTAAAACTGTTGACTTGTCATGATTGTTCATACATAGAAAGAGAAGAAACGTACAACCTCAACACTGAGCTCGCACATGACGCTTGAGGAAATCACTTTGTTGTCACGGAAATCAAATTGGGACATGTTCTATGGAAAGCTCAGCCGACAGTGGCGCTCTGTGTGCAAGTGAACCTTCCACATACTCTCTCACACAACTGCATCCGTGCCAATTCACAGCTGACCATCCTGAGGGAACGCTGACCTCACCGCCTTCATGTTATACAGCGGTCGATACTATCCTCAATTAAAAGTCAGGTACCATGAATCCTAATATCTGCTCTACGCCGACCGACCGATATACTATCTGTAATGTCAGGACAGGCCGGATGTGAATGGTCGCTCATTTGCGTTGAACAAGCGGCAAAGTCTAGGTACCGGGTACATAACACCTCAATAAGTGCCCCAACACTTTACAAACAGCAACTTGTACTGGGGTGGTCGTTGCCCTTTCCACGGGTGCTTCTTCACATCTCAACATCCGTGCACCAGCTCCTTCCTTTCTTCTCTACATTTTACCGCAGCTTGGCCATACTGACTGCAAGAACGACAACAGTTCCAAGAGCTTAGACCCCTACGTGATGGGTATATAAGCCCTCCCATCTCCCACTTCTGACTCCTCCCATCATCACTCAACTCAACCGCTTTCTGGCATCAATATCACCGCTCAACCCATTCTTCCACACCAGTAGCTCACTCGACTCTTCTATCAACTTAACCACCGCAACCACAGCTCCACTATTCGATTCATCCAATTTTCAACATGCTTTTCACCACTGTTGCCGCTCTCCTCTTTCCTGTTGCCATCATGGCCGCACCCCCCGTTGCGAGGCCCGTCTCGGGCGACGAGCATTGTTTACCTACTACCTACATTCTGTCGGAGTACACACTCAAGCGCTCCCCATCCTACACATTAGTCAGCTTCAACATTGAATCCACGTACACGGTCGACTCACGTCAACAAGATCCTGTCGAAAAGGGTATCAACTGCGAAGCTGACGGTACTGTCATTGGTGACAATAACGACTGCAACATCCAGGGCAAAAAGACTCGCCAGGTGGTTTTCGATTCATACCAGACCGAGGACTCTGATGTTCCCAGTTACCGCATCACACACACCTGGAAATGTAACAAGTAAGTTTTCTCGCGTCGACTTCGTTCTGATCGTTTTGATTAACATCTGCTCAGTGCCACCTGGGTGTCTACCAACGACGTTAAGCTTCCTCCTCTGACCTGCGGTCCGAGTGACGACGGCAAGGACAGTGATACCACCATCTGCAATGCGAAGCCCATGGTCATCAGTCCCCAGAACGCTCAAAAGATCTCGGAAGGCGACTCGGAGAAGGCCAAGGCTGCTGCTAAGCCTTCCGTCAAGCCTACCGGGAAGCCTGCAATCTAAGGTTGTGGCAGCCGACAGCACCTTCACTCCAGCTCGACAGTGATGGCCATTGTACCCTCGGCCATCTCGACCGGCTAATCGAGTGTCCAAGCGTAAGTGAAGTGCAGTTCTGGAGGGCAATGGTGGACGCGCTGATTTTCTATCTGGTTCTGGGACACTGGCACATGAAGGAAGTGACGGCAGGCGTTTTAGATTTTCGCTCTTCACGTAATTTGTCCAGATGGGTTTGTCTTTCTCTAAGAGACCTCCTTTACAGAAGGTGGCGCTCTCGGCTGGAAGGCACTCTCGTTGGGGCACAAAATTTCTATTACGTAGAACGAGCTTGCTTTTTTCTCATCGCATCGTCCATTCTTGCCTTGGTGGTGCTTCTTCATATCTCTCCTTCTTGCTTCGACCATGCCATGGACTGCTCTGTGAGAGAATCTGTTTCGACACCAGGCGACTGCTCGCCATCACAAAGGCGCAGCAAATGTGATTTGAAGACTCTCTGTTAGTCTGGTGCACAATGTTTGCATATCCATTCTTCTCGGAGAAACGAGCTGGCTTTGGGAGGATTCTTCGGTCGTAAGAAGGCTGATAGTTAGATTTGCATGAGGCAGTATCTTGGCATTACAAAAGTCTTGCAAAATTCTAAACTCGTCATCAATAATCCGAAGGGCATGCAGGCTCACATCGTGAGGAACTCTCTAAGGAGGCAGCAATTGGAGGAGCTTCCAGGCCCGCATCATTGCTGGCATCGTTATCTTACCATATACAGGACTCATTTAGATTGAATTGGATTGGGTTTTCATTTAACGTCTATGGGAGTCTAAGACTATATAAGACGAGATGATTAACTCACCTGATGAAGTGGGGGTGTTTCAAGTGTGTTGTTCTATAGAAATACAAGGGATGATGTGGGAGGATTCCCATGGGCCGATGTACGTAAGACTCATTTAGAGTAAGCCCAGAAAACCTATCAAAAGAAGAGACTGTGGGTATGCACATATCAGCCACAGAAACAATATATCAGATTGAGGGATGAAGCGTGTTCTTACGTAGCACAACAGTACGTTGAGGGTCGCACAACACCATCGCAAAACCTTTCCTTAAGTATAGCTTCTATCCATAGCAACAATAACAAGAAGAAGAAGAAGAAGAAGAAGAAGAAGAAGAAGACACTTTACTTGGTCGTTACCCCGTACGGTCGTTCAGAGGCCTTCCAACAGAAACCAACCATACTGTACCAGGTTTCTGCCGAAGAAAGATTTGTTTGGCTGGCGGACGACATGAAGAAGTGCAGGAAAGCCGCTGGACGTGCGCATTCTAAACCAGGCAAAGAAATTTCGGTTTATGGCGCGAGACATTCGCGAGGCACTTTTGGGTAGCTGGGGGAAGGTCCAAAAAATCACAAGGGTATGAAGAGCCATCTTTGGTGAAGGTTGATGGCTGACTGGCAAATCTCACATTGTCTATGAGCCAAGCGTCAACACCAAAGACAATTGGGACAAAAACCAAAAGGATATCAATACCATTCGTAAATCATATACTATTCATGTGTCACAGCCCGCTAAATGGGATCGCTGTGGGAGTATCGTGAGAAGCTAGGAAAGACCCGCTAAGTAGAACCATTGCTCAGTACCTTTTTGCTCCATTCGCCAGAATAAATCACGCCTTGTCGCGCTCGCGCTTCACACGCTTGCTTCCTGTCCTGACACTACAACGAAGAGCTGTCCTTGCTGCTCTTCTGAACCTCCCTGACGATCGGAACGATCTTCTCGAAGAGAGGGTGACTCTTGTCGAGTCCGTTGACCTGGTTAACAACGTCCTCGGCAGATTCGTTCTTGAGGATCTTGGCGAGCTCAACAGACTCTTCGTCGCCCTCGACATTCTGGAAGCGGTATGCCATCTCAATAGCACCAAGGAGGGCATCGACACTCTCATTCATCTCAGCAAGCTGGGCGGCAGGGCCGATGAAGCGCTCCTTGCGAGAGAGCTTGCGGAGAGGGGCACGACCAACACGCTCGACATTGTCCTTGAGGGTAGGGTTCGAAATACGCTTGACAATCTTCTCGACATAGTCGTTCTGCTCTTGTGTGGAGATGCCATGCTTGCTGATGATCAAGTGAGCAGTCTCCTTGACGGCGGCGCGGACAATGTCGTGAAGCTCCTTGTCGTGAAGGACTTCGTGGATGTAAGGGATCTTGCGGTTGTGCCCGTAGTAGGCGGCAGTGGCGTGTGATGTGTTGACAGTGAAGAGCTTGCGCTCAATGTAGGGCTCGAGGTCGTCGACGTAGTGAACGCCCTTGATGTCAGGTTTCTTACCACCGTTCTCAAAGGGCTTCTGCTCAACACACCACTCGAAGAACTTTTCGATCTTGACGTTGAGACCAGCGTCCGCATCCTGCTGTGGCACAATACGATCAATAGCTGAGTTGGCGTAGCGAGCCTTCTGGTCGATGTTCTTCAGCGTCTCTTCGCTTAGCTTGCTCTCAATGAAGCCCTTCCATGTGGTTGTGGCGTTGATTGCATTCTCGCAGGCAATGACGGCAATAGGATAGTCGAGCGTGCGAGCCTCGATAGCCTTGGCGACTGGTTCAGCAACAAACTTCAAGATGTTGGGACCAACGGCACATGTGACCACATCGGCAGTAGCAATCTCTTGCACCACCTTGTCCATCTCGTACTTCGAGTTGATGGCTCGGTAATGGTCAATGGTGAAGGTGCGTTCGCCATCATCACCAATCTCAGTGACAGTGTACGAGGGAGTATTCTGAAGCTGCTCGATGATCTTGTCCATAACATCAACAAAGACGACCTCGTAGCCAGAGTTGTGCAGGAACTCGGCAACAAAGCCACGGCCAATGTTACCACCGCCGAAGTGGACAGCCTTCTTCTCGTAGGTCATGATGTGTGTGTGTGTGTGTGTGTTGGAGAGGGATTGGTTGTGGTGAAGTGAAGTTGAGTTGAGGATTAGCTGGAAATCACAGTCAATTGGGGCTTTATAGAAGCGGTGGTGAAGCAAGAAGAGAACAAAACGTACTACCGGTGAAATATTCGGCCCGTGGAGAATGAAGGTGGATGTGTTTGTTGATGATCGGGAGGGAAGGCGTGTTGAGGGGTATTTATGGCAGGAGCTAGGGCCACCGACGCAGTGACAGGTGGTGCAAAGGGAGTGAAGACTACAAACAGCAAACAGTGGACTCACCTGGCCCAGACGCTCCTCAGGAAGGAGCGGTGTGTGACGGGTGCTGCAGCGCAGTGCAGTGCGATGCAGTGCTAATTGCAAGGTAAGGCTGATAGCGAGTAAAGGTGAATGTTGGGGGCACGAGTGAGTTGGCTACGCACCCCGCGATGACGCTGCAACGAACACCTGATTGGCAGCTAGGGAGGAACGGTTACCCTCAAAAGTAAAGCGTGACTTTTGACAGAATCAATAGTGAGATGAGACGCGTGCCTTGAGATTTACTTGTTGCGTCTCGTCTGAATGAGACATTGTAGATGAACGTGCTGTCATGCTGCCCAACTGCTCACCTTCAGAGTTCCTCTCGGCCGTGGAAGGCGCGCTCCGAACATGCGATTATGGTAGCCCTGCCGCAATTCACGGCAACTTCTGGCGCTGTGCTCGTTCACGGTCCGGCTTCCCAGCACTTTCTCACGCGCTGGTGGAGTAAACGACGTCATGGTTCATACCAAGCATACTCTCCGTTCCCGCCATTAGCTGATGCCAAGTGGGGCAAGCGTATTTTCTTCAGGCGTAGATCCTGGTATAACATCTCTTGAGGCTTGCAAATGACCGTCATCGATTGATCGATTGCTACAGTTGCGTATCGTGTATCGTGATCTGGTCTTTAAAAAAATCTTACTATCGACAGACCCACCCATTACAACATCTTCTTCAACCTCCCCTTCAAACCTCTATGCGTGGATAGCCTGCTGCACTTGTGGATACACAGCCACCATTCGATGGTACAAATCCGGGTGCGCTCGGATCAAAACGTCAGGATCCCAGGCCATCGCAACAAATATCGTGTCAATGCCACTGCTCAACGGTGTGGTGAATATGTTGCAGATTTGAAGGCCGATAAGGAATGCAAATGCGACCACAACTGGAGTGTAGCCACCATCGGCATTGTAAGCGGGTGATGTGAAAATCAGGTATAGGTATGCAAGCAGAGCACATGCGTAAGCAATAAAGGTTGCACCCATGGAGAGAACCGGGCCGATGAGGCATTCGTTAACAAGAGCGTCAATACCGCGGTCTTTGATCATCCTGCACAGCGTTAGCATGTGAGTAGCGTGAAGCTTATCAAGGCAAACTTACTTCCAAGTGTCTTTGGCAGCCGTAATGTACGACTTGCCGTAGAGCGCAATGTATGAGAATGCGTAGCGATTTAAAAACTCGACCGCCCAGTTGAGTATGCCAATTAAACACCCAAGGATGCAGAACAGGATGGAGCCAACAAGGTTACCGTCTCCAGCAGCCGATCTCTGAGCAGCAGAGCACAGCTGTCGTAAAAATTGAATAATGGCCACAAGCAAGCTTCCAAGACTGATGCTGCCAAAGCTAAAGGTCAAAGCGCGCTTCAAAGCGCCGCGAGTCGCACCCTTGGGGAACTTCTCGTTGTCAGGATTGAAGTACCATGAGCCATATACGCCAGAGATGGTAACGTGAATGGTGTTTTTCAGCCATCTGATAGTAATGTCAGCTAGATGCACTCTCAGAGTAGTGAACCAAAACTTACTCAGAAAACCAGTACATGGCGAAAGTGATAAACACAATGAGACCAATGACCTTGCCGTTGCCGCAGCCCCCAGTGCCATTGTTACAAGCGGGGTTGTTGCCTGGATGGTAGTTCACGTAGATGGCTACGAGCGTGACGGAAAACCAGGCGCTGAATGCCATTGCAAGCAGTCCTCCAACCAGCGAAACGACATAGACATGGCCGTACTTTTTCGAGACATCGATGGCTGTCTGCAACATCAGAACGCTGAAGGGAATGCGTGGGATCCAGCTGATAAAGCAGATCACATAGAAGACGCTGAACAGCAAGAAGACAATACCGCCAGACCAGTAGCGACGCGAAAGCATATAGAGAGCTGTGACAAATCCAAAGATGATGTTGAGGATACCGGTGATCCAAATGAATTGCTTTGTGAAGGCGCGCGCAGCCCACATGTAGGCGTAACTAAGGATGGCGGCCATTCCAAGTACAAATGCAAACAGGATGACTGTGTTGGAGTCCAAACCGAAGTCATTTCGACTACCATATATGCCACCATTGAAACTGATGTTTTGGGCTGCGAATTGTTAGTGCATGTGCAGTTCTGAGCAACACCAATTCAACCTACCATATCCTCTGATTGCAAGCACAGACACAGCCACGTACCCTAGAAACACTGCGATAAAAAGCAAGCCAGCCCACCAGTCATTGTATTTTGGTCTCTCGATCTTAAAGGCTTGATCGAAGCTCGGCTTCTCGCCGTAGTTCATCTGCACGTAGCCACTCTGTTGCGCTAGTGGCTGCTGCGGAGGCGGTGGACCCTGAGGAGGAGCGTAGTTATTCCCATACTGCGGAGGTTGCTGGCTGTAGTTCATGGGCTGCTGCTGACCATACTGCTGGTCCTGGTAGTAGGTTTGTTGTGGTTGTTGCGGCGCGCCGCTGTAATAGCCTGCTGCTTCACCCGGTTGCGCCATTGCGACGCTGGAGTTGGTAATTGTTTTGATGTAGGTTAACCTTGACGGATATCAGTAAAGAGAGGAGGAGCAAGTAGGAATGGAGATATTGAAGCCAGCAGAGGCTAATGAACGATGTCTTCACACGTCACGTCACTACCGATAGTCTTGGTTGCACTCGACCATGGGAGCTGCGACCAATGCGCCTGATCTATGGCTGAAGATCGCTGCTAGCGTCCAGAGCTTGAAACACTATTGGTGCACACGAGATGATAGTAGCGGCGCCAGCTCCGAAGTGGTTGAACAACTGTGGCGCGAACTCCAAAAGGGCCCAGATCTTCGTCTCGTCCGAGGCCAGTCAGCCCGCAGCATAAAGCTTGTCCCTTTCTACAATGGGTGATCTGACATTTACTAGCTTAAAAGGTATCTGCAGTCGTCAAATCGATGTAATGAGATCTTGGTGCTGCAGCGCATTCTAAAACAACAACAGGTCCCCCATGCGTAACCTGCATCTTCAGTGTCTCTTGAATGTATCGCGAGATGCCGATGTCCCACTGATCTTGTAAAGATTCAGCGCAAGAGCAATGGCCTCTCCGATCTTCCGGCTTGGAAGCGAATTGTCGTCCTGAGTCGTCTCGTGAAAGTTTTAAAATGAGGGATCCGGCCGATTATCCGCAGCACGGACCGATGTGCATAATTTTGACTCGATAACTTCAGCACAGGCACGACACTGTTGCCAGACTTCGAATTGTGTCGGCCAAAGGTACCGCAAGAAGTTCACAAATCATCGACTGCGCGGAGACAAGGTAGTAATGGCGCCTCGATATCTACTCAGCCTTTGTCTTCTCGTCTCCATACTCCTTCTTATGCGCCCAAATATAGACAAATGGGTAGATGGTTTCTGGGAGCAGTGTAACAATCATGCCAGCGATACTCCAAAAACTGCCAACGTACGACCAGTTCATCGGTGCGTTGAGGTATCGCCAAATAAACACTAAGAACGCGCAAATGCAACCCAGGTATCGCGTGATCCTATTTCCATAAATCAGGTCTGTGGTTGCTTGCAGTAAGAGTGCTTACCAGATCTCTAGACTCTGTCCTTTTGTATCACCCCTCTTTAGCAAGTAATAAACTTGGCCCCAACCAATTGGCAGCTCAAGGTACACTCCAGTCCAAAACGCAGTCAACTGCTCCCTTTCGTCTGGCCACACCTGTCCAACACTCCACAAAAAGGCAATCCCCAACGCCGTCATCCAGACCAGTCTCTGAAGCGTTCTGCCCCTCTCCTCCTCTCTATACGCTCGCTTCAACGCCACCGCAACAAAACTTACATCAAACATAAACCATACAAAGAAGCATACACGCTGCCACGTTGTCGTCGTGCACACATATGCATAGTAGAGCTCATATGCCATGGTTTGCGAGAGAAAAAGCACAGAGCCGGCCAGGAAACGGTCCCTGTAGGTACGCGCCATGTAGAAGAGGTAGCATAGTGTGTAGAGGACGCCGCAGGAAATGATGAGGAAGTCGGTGACGAAGAAGTAGGATTCTGGGGGCGAAAGGGCAAGGTCAGAAGATTGTGGGATGAGATGATAGGAGGAGGAGGAGTTGGCAAGTTCAAACATCTTGGCAGCGTGGAAGTATACAGGTGAAATCCAGACTGCGAGTCTAGGTGTTGGTGGATGTTGACGGATGCGGTATGTCTTGAGGATAATGTGTGGAAGATATTAACTATCAGGGAAACAGGGCTTCGTACGCATTCACAGGTACGATTGAAGAGACAAGCGTGCTTTATTGAGCTCCAGCACTACTATGACAGAATTTCGGTTGATGCGTGGACCATGAAATCGATGCCCAGCATCCGAGAGACCCGGACAGGACAACCATCATTCGGTAACTTCGGACCCATCGCTGTACATCTCTGCTGAATACCAGTTTTCAGAAGCCGCACCTACTCCAATCCATTCGTATTCGTTTACCGTTCATTTACTTCGTACTTGGCGTCTCGCCATTCAAGTTATAATTATTGGATAGACATAACAGAGGCAAAGCTCAAGGTCGCTGACTTGCAAGATGATCGCAATGTGTGTCAGACGATGACGTACGCTGGTCGAATAGTAGTCAGAGAAAGCTGTAGAGGTTGAGTGGCCATGAGAAAGTTCGGAAGGAAATACCGGACGCTAAGCGCTGTTGGGTTCTAGTGTACCTTCCTACTCGAACTATTACGAACACATCAAGTACTATTATGAATTCAGTGCGTCTCACTTGTAATAAATAAATAATCTAGAATTTTAAGTGCTACCGAGCGCTATATGAGCGTGCTGACACTGTAGAGACTATGTTACTTTGTTAATGGCAAACAGAGCTGCTGGCTACACCTACAGCTTAAAACCCTCCTTATTCTATCCTTTGGCATTCTCTGACTACACACTTACCCTTTCTTGGCGCCGTCGCGCAGGCCAGGCTTGGGTTGTTCACTATGGAATATCAGTCAACAGCTCCTTACCCTGCCCGCCTACAGCGCTCCACCTTGTCTGTGCTGCCTTGATATTCAGGCTGCGAGGGAGTATGGCAACTCCTAGGCGTTGGTGAAGGGCGCCCAGTCCCCTGTGTCTGTGACTTCGACTTTAAGCGCTACTTGGAGGTACTCCAGTAGGCCTGTGTCTAGGAGCCACTGTCCTGCCCACTTCGCTGTGTCCCTTTCGCGCAACAGGCGGTCCATCTGTGTGTGCCCTGTCCTGTCAAGGAACTTGGTTCGCGTCTCGACCTGATCAGGACAGAATCCCAGTATGTGTTGGATTGTCTGACACGGATGTCCGCAGGAGTACTAGACGGCAAATAAAAGAAGTAACGATAGCCTTTTTTCTGGCCAAAGGCAACCTCTGTTGGTGCATGAATATTGTCTACCACCAACTACAAGTACATGCTGTCTGTAGCTCCTTACAAAAACCAATTTATTCACTCATGCAATTGATTCTCAAACACCAACTAAATCCATGGGAATCACTCCTTGGTTACTGCGACCTGGACAAAATGTGATGCACAAGTCGTGTTGTTGATCGGCCAGACAACGACCCTTAGTGATATACTTGGTGATTATATTATTATTATTTGCTCTATTTACCGTCTATTTTGTGCCTATGTGGCCACGCAGACTCTTGCCTATAGGAAAAACTCTATGAGAAAACCTTTCGTGTGATTGTGATTATAGACAAGATACTCATCACCTTGGGCAAAGTGTATGAAAAACCTTGATCGGGTCTTAATTCTTCAGCCCTTCATACATATAGAACGTCATGAACATTGTCCCTTTCGTGAGAGCCCTACCAACACGTCCACCAAGGATTGAAGCCTTCGCTTGAGAATTTCGAAGCGAAACCAGCAACAGTCTTGTTTAGCTCTACCTCACCTTGAAAGCACTCTCCAAACATCCTCTCGAGATGGAAACCCCAGAAATATACCCTTACTTTGACCAGACTTTGTTTTTTACTGTTCAACCTACTGAAGATATGGCACTAACGAAAGAGGAAAATTCAGAGTCAACATATTCATAGCAACCCAGTCACAGACTCTTTCCGTATACATACCTCCTATGTAAAGCCTGTACATCGACATCGTGAAACATTCGTACCTGACAGACCATCAGCTTCCAGCCTGCCTCATATGCAAAAACACGTACGTTCAGAGCCTTGGAGTCCTCATAAAAGCCAGATTCAATACCTTCGGCCATCAGACTGCTCCCACAAGAGCTGCAAAAATAGTGCTGCACTCGGTTGTTGCCAAAAGTATGCGTCTGCTAGATGTCAGCAAATTCCCTTCAGATCCTTACCATTGAAATTTCCTCGTCTCCATCGCCCCACTGACGCTCTTCTCAGTTGCCAGCAAAGTGGCGAGGAACGTACCTTGACACTTCCATCCTCAAACCCAGCACCTTCATCGAACTCGATGAATGAGTTTTGCACGTACGCGTTCAAATACCCGTTCCGTATGCAGATACTGCAATTGCACTCTACAACCAACTTCCGGGATCGTCAAGTGGTAGGTTGAACGTCACTATGTACTGCAAGCTTGGCAGTGGCATGATGCTGTTTGCTGCTTCACGTCAGCAAAACACGGCCCACCAAAGGTCAGAGTTGAGAAGAGAGGGGGAGTGGACAGTGGTGGTCGGGTTGTGCGTATGTATTGTTCTTGTGCGCCTTTCTGCTCATTTATATAGAGGTTGTTCCTATAGAGTTTACGTGTGGATATTGGATTTTGGAATGTGTTGGGAATGGAAGATTCATGGCGATGGAGAACGGGTGGAGGGAGAGGAAGCAAATGGGATACGTTTTGGCGGTGTAGAGAAGCAGCGTCTACCAGAAATGTTGCTTAGTCCTAAGTCGAGTGCAAACTAGCTGCAAAGGTGCTCCGACATTGTGGAGACTGTAAAGTGCAATAGAAGCGATGAGGTTTTGGTTGCGTGATAGTGGACGTTGAAAACGTTACAAAAGGACGACTATGTATTCTCTTTATTGCTGTTAGGAAGCGGTAGATCCTGGGGGACACTTATGCAATTCCCTCCTTCTCTCTTACCTTGCTGAATAAAGAACTTGTTAAGATGCAGCTGATGGCTACACTGTAGTAAGCCCTAGCGGCTCGTCACACAGCGACTCATTCAACATAGCTCAACCATTTCTCTTCAGACGAACCGTCTTGATCAGGACCTTTGGACGTGATACCTCACTCCGTTACAACATGCATTTCAGGAAGCGCCAGGTGGAAGTGTAGTTTTCAGTTCGGCTTCATCCTCATTGATCAAGTTGGCCGTCGCCTTCGATGGTATCGTGCCTGCTTCTCGGAGCTGAGGCTCAAGTTGGAAAACGCTCCTGTTCAGCGCGGGACATCATGTGTGTGGCTTCAAGCCTGCGTTGGTCATCGCCAAATGTTGCCAGGTGGGCCAGCAAGGCTGCAATGGTTCCATGGACCAGAGAATGTACGACCAATCTATGCTTAAAGCTGGATTTGCTATGTTTGTGTCACGATGCTTATGTTCCAAGTACAACAGAGCTTGAATTTGTAGATGCTCGACCAGCCTGTGAGTCGAAATAGCTTCACATACTTCTCGCTCCCACAACTCAATCCAAGATTGCGCGTGGCTACACAGAGGTGCCGGTTGGATTGGTTGATACTGACTACGAGAGTGTAGATCAAACAGGGCGAGGAAGATGTTACCGTGGAGCTGGGGGTGAGTGCCAAGTGGGCGTAGCAACTTGACCCAAGAACCACAACACTTGGCCGACTGCACTGCCTCGAATTATCGCAGTATGAATACGCACCTTACAATGCGTATCAGCCAATCGTCATGGGGAAGCTAATTGGACAATGCAGTACTTGTGTCGTATGTTGCAGGGGCTGTACCGATGGGTAGAGGCTTTCTGAGCAACCATGCTATTTTAGCCATCTGGGCATTACTTCAGTAAACGAAACGGTCAGGGATATCGGCCTATGGCACGTCAGTTGAAGACAGAGTTTCCATTTATCCCCACCATCACAACAATGCACTTTCCGCTTTCCACTTTCCGCTTTCATGGCCGTACGATCGTATTGAGATGTGGACTAGATGCTTTTGAGAAGTCGTGAATCCAGTTCAGGTTGGTGGAGGAGGGAAGGCTCGTGTGACAGGCACGGCCAGCGACCCGGTCCCACATAGCTTCCCATGAGTGACTTTAACACAATACAATGCGATAGTCAAGCACATTGCCTTACAGCCACCATATTTTATCCCTCAGCCTGACCAGCTCTCCCGCGATAGTCCCACTGCTAAAGGCGCCTTTGAGTAGAGTTGCACTTTAGAAGATGGGGTTGAGCAAGCCTCAAGGCCACCCACATCGCTCGGTTCTCGGCTGCGTAGCGCAAAGCAAGTATTCGACCGATACAGATGGTCCCGTGACTGAATTGGCCACATGCTGTGCCGTCGATTAACAGGAGCAAACGTGCATTGCAGAGGCTGGCAGAATGTCGGCAACAGTAAGATTTCGCCGGACAGTCCGCTCGGTCGAAAACTAATGATTAATTTCGTATCCGTATTTCGCAGGGCTGAAACATCGGGAATGGCCTTGCGGGAAGGAGTCGGCCCTGGAAGTGGTGGCGTCAACGGTAATAATAATTGGCCTGAAAATAGCAAGAAAACAGTGTTTATAGACCGCTTGCTCGCATCTGACTTGCTCTCAACGAACGCCCATATCCACTTGGTGCTCTTTGCCAGCAGAACACTCTTATTAATTCAGAATGGCTGAGCGTGCTGTTGTCCGAGCATGACACCGAGGCATGAATTGAAGGTCTGAAATATAACGAGTGACGAGACCAAACCTTGAACACGCAATTTTGCGTCGTAATAGATGATGTTTTTAGCACCTCTGTAGATGTGAATCGTACACAGCAATTCTGTAGTTCTTCGAAGGACTTGATAAAAGTACTGTATCGTCTGAAGGCAGTTAGACCTAAGCGCTTACAGGAGTTAGCCATGAATTCAATCGAAGATGGTACTGCAACAATTCTCGTCTGCGACAACGCACAGACTTACAACCTTTACTTGGCGTACGTCAGGCGTCATCCCAACTTCTAGAGAAGATTGGCAATTGTCGCGTGACAGTGCTGGAGGAATCATCAAAGAGTGAAAATTGTTAATTGGAAAGATGTGACTCCAGGAAATGGAACCCCACAAGTTACTGTAAAGGCTTGAACAACGATTAAGCCTGCCGGACAGTGACGCGACGCTCTTTCCAAACCTTGAGCTTGACGCGTGGACCATGCCAAGACAACAATGAATCCAGATACGCAGGGGGTGAAGAGGAACGGTATCGAACAACATCCGTTACCCGACGTTTCTCCACTTATCTCATATCTCCTTTAACTACTGTGACTTTCTTTGGCTCTGTGCACACTCTTTTGGTGAAAAGCGTGGTAACGACGGACGAGAGAAATACGACGTTCTTTTCACTTCCAAGCTTACTGCAGTACTACAGCGAATCAAGGGCTCCCGCAACTCCAATCCTGTCGATCTTGACATCCAACTGGTGGCTGTGCTTACTTGGACGTATACCCCATGACCGCTACTTGATTGCTGCCTCGGAAGAAACGTGTACAAATCGCAATCATCCAACACGTTGGTTCCGCGATACATATACAACAGCGTAGATTCCTCCCTTCAGCGTCGTCCTGAAGCTATGAACTCGACAATCATGGCCAACGAGCCAGAATGGAGCAGCAAGCCTGCGTGGAAGCTACCGGGCTGGGTCGAGCCGATTGTGAGTGTCTTGAGGTCACCTGTAGGCTTCTAAGAGAAGAATGGGACGGTTCGCTTACAGTTCTGTAGATGGTGGCGAGCATCCTTTTCGGAGCAATGGCCCTTACTCGACGACGAAACTTTAGAATATTCGACAGATCAGCAGAAGACGATGTTGGGTACCTGGATAGCGATGTACACGGCTTGTCAGATGCACTCCTGTCATATCCCTCGGACGACGACAACGATTTCAGCGAAATAAACACGACCAAATACCCACCGAAGGTGCGAAAGTGGTGCTGCACCAAGATTGTCATGCCCAACACATCACGCTTCAGAAACAACATACACAGCCGCATCCTACAGCGCTTCCCGTTTTTGATCGAGATGTTCTACTGGGTCATCAACTATGCGTTCTATCGCATGACTGCGGTTCTCTCAGCCAAGCTGTTTGCAGGACAGGGCATCTGGGATGTCTCACAAGAGCACGGAATCGCAGTGCTGGAGGCCGAAAAAAATGGCATGCTGAGCTTTCTGTTTCCGGTCCGCGAGCAAAGCGTTCAGCAGTGGTTCATGCACGGCCACCAGGATGCACTCACTGTACTGAATAAGTGCTACGCTCTGATCCACATACCCGGCACAGTTGGGTGAGTGAATCTTTGGACCTTTGACTTTGCAATTATTTACGCAAACTAACAACCTGCAGCTTCATCTGCTGGTACTACTATGTTGCACCTTCTTTCGACACATTCGCTGCTGCTCGCCGGACGATGACGTTGACTAACTTCTGTGCATTTGTCACCTTCGTCATTTACCCTTGCATGCCGCCTCGCCTGCTCCCCAAGGAATATGGCTTCTTCGACACTGTCCGCCATGACGATGCACAGAGTGTATGGATGAGCGGCAAGTACGTCAACCAGCTCGCAGCTATGCCTTCCATGCACTTTGGCTACTCCTTCTGCATCGGCATGACGATGATCTACCACTCTGGACTCTTCCGTCGGACACTTGAGCGCGGCGAGGTACGCAAAAATGCTTTCTGGAAGCTCTTTTATCTGCTCGTTGGCCTTGGATACCCGACCTTCATTCTGGTCACTATTGTTGCGACGGCCAATCATTACTTCATGGATGCAGTGGTTGCAGCATCGTTTGTTATTCTTTCTTTCTGTTGCAACAAGGTCTTCTACGTATTCGTCCCACTCGAGGATCTTCTGCTTTACGTTATCCGTGCGGACAAGCCCGTCCCTACTACCGGAGACCGTTTCTACGAACGCGGGAGACGCCTGTAGGCGTATGATTATTCATTTTTTCTGTAAGTTTTGAGGATTATCTTCAGGATTCATTATATTGCATACATATACAACATACCTTGATAATCCCGCGGCATTGGATTGGCGTTGACTAAAACGACTCTGCATCACTATTGCTTTTGCATACTGCACAACTGCACGTCTGTATATTATACCCTACATGCACTTCAGTGCAATATCATGATCACGCTGCTCCAATCATTGTTCTCTTCCATACCATCCAGCTACCTTGCTCTATGTGCACCTTGTACGTTACTTACCCATAGCACAAAAGGATCCCCTTCACCTTTGAAAACGTCAACAGCCCATGTACGCTGTTAATCAGGCAGTGATCGGATGTTGATACTTACGTGACTTGTGGAACTTGACGGCGGCGTTATGGCTTGCAAAAACGCCGACATCGTCCCTGCATTAGCGCGTGGAGCTCTTACTTAGCTGTTCCAATCACTCCGCAACGTTCCTCCTCATTTCATAAATCTACTCTCAATCTCGGAGCTCTCTTCCAACTCACTCTTTACATGCTAAAGGTTAACACGTCACAAAGATATGTGAGCTTACCTATATCCAGCCGCACCTCCGTTTCACCCTTCGCTTTCGCACACACAATCGCTATGGCGGGTTCAGAACAGCCGATACTTGATGAGCAAACGTCTGCCGACCTCGAGATGAATGAGGAGGTTGCGGCTGTCGTGGGCACTAGCGAAGAGGAGGTTGGCTCGACTGAGCCTGAACCTGAGACGCCGAAGCTGGTATTGTTTGCTGAGTAAGTGCGCATCTTTTTATCCTGGATTTGAAGGAGGGTGAAAGGAGAGAGAAAATGATAACGAGAAAATTACAACGCATGATATGTTCAGCGATACCCGGATGCTGCGTTGACGCAGACGCCGCGTAAAAATAGGTCGGTTTGGAGTTGAATGTGCGATGTTACGCTTCTCGAGCTCTCAGTTGCCTGATGTAGACCTTTACAGATCTTTGATTGAAACTGCGACTGATCTTGAACCAGTCTAATGAAGAGTCCAATTGTTGAGATTCGTGTCGGCAGCGGGGAAGCTGAAACCACATACTCTGCCCATGAGGCAGTCATCACCAAATCACCAGAGCTCGCCAAGCATGTCGAGCGATTTGCGCCCGGGGGTGTAAGTCTACAGCTTCTCAAGCTACAATGAACATGCATTTTGACCCCAAACAGCCCCGTCAGATTGTCTTTGCCGATTGCGAGGTCGACACCATGGGTTCCGCGCTCGAGTACCTTTACACAGGCGAATACTTTCCCAAGAAGACTTCATCTGCGCGCGACGCGCCCCTTGAGAAAGACCCTCGCCAACCCGTTCCCGACGACGACGGCATTGGCCTTCTGGTCCATGCCCGGGTTTACACACTTGCTGAGCGCCTTGGGCTCCCTGAACTTAAGTCCCTTGCCCACAGCAAAATCCACCATACAGCCTCGACTACCAGGGGCGAGCTCGCGTACGCACGCTTCGTTTATCAGGAGACCAAACCGGATGACACCACAATCCGCAAGCCCATCGCGGCCTTCTGGGCGGCACGGAGCTTCAACCTACGTCACGATACGGAGCCGGAGTTCAAGTCTATGTGTCTCGAGTTCCCCCAATTTTCGTACGATGTGTTGCAGTTGGTGCTTGATCAGCAGGAGAAGAGCCGCGGGAGAGGTGGTGATGAAAGTATCGTTCGTGGTGGGCCCAGCGTGGTTCCCGGGAGTAGCAGGAAAAGGGGTAGACCGAGTCAAAACTAGATACAACTGAGTTTGCACAGGTTGGTTTGATCTGCTTATGTCGCTTCAGTACGCGTTCCCTTCGATCATCGAGCTCACTCTACTGCTCACCAGTACGATCGTCAGCCCCGCTATTTTGACACTGTTTTGTGACTTGATTCAGCGCAGCAAGCGCATAAGAATCTGCGAGGCTGGAGTCGTTTGTCGGCTCCGACGTGTGAGGTACTTAGTCAGGCTGAGAGCCCAAGTCACTGGAGTGGATATAGCAATAGGTTCAGAACGAACGTGTTGTTGTGAAGACTGGCGGAAAGCGCAGCAGTGATTGTGTGTATACCGGTACTCGGTGTTAGTTTATTCTGAGTGTTGACCACACTGTTAACGAAGACTTGTCGCACCACACCCACACTGACTAGGTCATGCTGGTGTAATATATGATTCCACGCCTCCACCACGGCGATGGTACTGCAGTTTAGCGTGGGGAGGTGGCATAGTTATTTGACGAGGCCAGTGATGTTGGGCTATGGTTGTTCCATATATACCTTCTCCCTAGTACGAGACCGTGCGCCGGCATTGCGATCGCAACCAAGAAATCAAGGAGCATGCCTACATCCTATTCTACATCAGACAAGTAGGCTTCAGTGGACTCATTAGTACTGAAATTTTTACTGGGGCAGAACAAATAGCGCTGCGTGGCCCATGCTGTGGCGGAATTCGTGACTTGAGAGGCTGCCCGGTTCTGTGAGTGATGTTGTGGGAATAAGCCATATAAGTGTGGGTCGTTCTTGTTGTGGTCGATGTGTAAAACGGCAGGTTGTGGCTGTCATACTCGATCTATCTGGAGACTGCGGTTTTATACGCCGCCAAAAAGGGGATCTAGAGGTGTGAGGGGGTGGTGTTTGTGTACTCTGGGGGAAAGCTCTTCCCGAAGCTGCCATTTACGACCGTTGCATTTAAGAACAGACTGATGAATGCTGGAATCTCCAGTGTGAGGACACCATTGAGAGTCCGCTTTGGCAACTCAGATTGCGAATCAATATACGACAGCGGCTGCCTGCCACCCTGGGATTCATGGATGTTACTGAAGCGGTTCCCATGCTTGAAATGTAGAGTCAGATAGAAGGCTGGCAGTATCTCATCGTCTGCAAGGTGAACTTCACAGAAGACATTCCGGGGGGTCTTCTCGAAGCCAGCCCAGACCAAGAGTAGATTGGCTCGTGGAGAGTGAGCCAATCGAGCGCCAGCCCACAATCCACCAAGATCCAGATTATTCGAGAATGTCACTTTATTGAGAATCACCCCCATACAACGATTCTCTGATCTGTAAGCGGGCCATTGACTCTTTCGAGAGTTGTTAGAGTTTTGCTCAATCCGCTGCCAACGAATCCATAAATGTCGACATGGAAGGCACTTGTCGCGTGTTGGCGTTGGTCGGTACTTTGTGTGTTTAAACTGCTTCCATGGCCAATAACCGGGCAGCTGGAAACCATCAAGACTACGTACCCATCGCTCTGGACCTAGAATGTGTCGTCGTCGAACGCAGTACCCAAGTAAAACTTGAATTGACTGCAGTGTGGAGACAGACGCCGCTCCACCAAGCTGTGCGAACCACACTTGGACGTCGTCAGAGCTGAGGCCCAAATGCAGGCTCACAGGCCTATTGTCGCAGTATGCGTGGTGGAGGTCTACAAGCTTTTACCAAGACCCGGAAACATGTGAGATGCCAGCCACCTCTTTTGATGGTGTTGCAAGCTAGACCCGGTATGCTTATCCGGGGTACGCTCCGTTGGATACCATCAGCTTGCAGCAACCCACGTTGTCATTTTAGCGACGTCGACTGACGTCATTGTACCTCAATGCAGGGACGAGGTAGTGTGATCTTGATCTGATATTGCGCTACAGAGGTAACGACATGCTGTTGAGGAGACGGTGCAGGATGTTGCGTCCTATTCATCTATCGTCGGATCATCGTGCGTTGATTTACTGGTAAGGAGACATCTAATGTTCTGACGAGCAACAGCGGCAGTCTTCTATCGACTAGGATGTAAGTTACCCCTGCAGAGACGTAAGCATCAGGTCTGCATGTGCAAGAGCGTGCGATAATGGCTCAACGACAGCTGTAAACCACCAAGATCGAAGTCGTAAAGGCCTAGCACATATGCGTGCGGTGCAGGATCAATTAAGTATGGCTTCCGAATGATCCATGGCCCACACTGTTGCTAGTCTGACTCCACCAACGACCGTTTCTAGAATCTGAAGTGCTTGTGGAGCAGTATCTCGTGACGACAGCCGGGGATTGTGTTGTGCGAGCATCATTTGATTGTGTTCAGGAGCGTTCGCTGCAGCGGGAGGGAGAGACATAAATGGTGGCTGTGGTCATCCGGGCCGACTTGCTCTCCAGTCACAATCATAGTGCCAGCCCCCTCAGAAGCCTGATTGGAGTATGCACGATGTATTGTAGCCTGCGAAGCGGGAGAGACAGTTACTCACCATAAATCGTGCATCGATGGTCTGCAGTTCGTGCGATCCCCGTGTTTGTAGCTCCCGGTGCCGCGCTGCACATTTGCGTCCTGCAAAGCGGCTTGCCATAAGGGTGTACCGCAGACAAATGCCGCTGGTCGGTCGACCACCAATGTTGACTCAGTTGGGAGAAGTGTGCATTAGCCTAGAAGTGATGAACAGTCATCTCAGTCAGATGTCTCGTCAAATGCCTCGTCAGGTTGTGGCAGCAGAACAAGACTGTCTTTGCAACATCAGCTTGTGTTGTTGTGGTGGTGTTGTGGTGGTGTTGGTTGGAGGGGTAGGTGGAGGATATCGCGCGATGCATGGCCACGCCACGATCAGGAAGGAATGCTCCGGGCCTTGGAAGTAATGGGGAAATTGCGGATGGAAGGATTCTAGCCCATCGTCTTCAGTGTCTCTTCTTCACGTTCATTGCGCATGCCAGCACTCCCTCCACATGGAACCACCTGCAGCCCATTCTAGCGTGTCTGTTGTTTGTTGTCTCGTTTATACTCCTTGTCAGGACCCTGCAGCTGAGGCGCGGCTCTCCCCCGCAGTGAACATTCGCTATACGGACATTCCTCCGCTGCAACCACCACATGCAAATCGTCGTCCCTTTAAACCTCAATTAGCCGCCAATCACGCCTCCATCCCTCCATTACCAGCAATTTCCCTCTCGTGGATTCTTGCATGTGTGGAATACCAATACCGAGGATAACTGCCTCTTCTGCCTTAAACCTTTAACCCCCGGCCCGTCTTGCCAGCTGGGCCTAACCTTTTTCTGCATTGCACGAGACCTGTCTTGGGCTTCATTTCGCCTTGACGCAGCTCGACTCGACAGGCTTCCACGTAGAGATCCTTCTTCGTGGCTCGCCAGCACATCTGCAATTTCCCATCGCGCTTGGTCCAATCTGATGGCGCGTCGGCAGTAAACGCAACTAAAACAGCCTCAATACGCTATTGCATGGCCTCCACTGCTATAGTAAGTAGGCATCCGTGCTTCGGAAACAATCGTGAAGTATCGTCAACCACCTTTTACGAAACAAGACGAAAATCCTCTTAGCGTCACTTGACCTTTCGAACGGCAAAACTCCGACCCTTGCCCCTTCCTCCACTGAGTATACCTGTCGATCACCCATCAACGCCTTCAAGATATCTTCTGATCAAACCCGCCTGATACCTGACGTTGGGTAACAACTCTCACCGCTTGGATTCATCACAGCCCCAATTGCAAACCAACCCCATCAACGCCTTGTTGCCTATTTGAACCATCCTGGTCCTACATCGTCATATTGGAACGAGCATCAACCAACACCACTCGCAAGGCCTTGTCAGCACCAAATCTGCTTGTCAGTATCATTCAACGTTTACTTTGTGAATTACATCGGTCAAATCCGGCAACAACATCTCGTAGCATTGTCCAAATGCTTCAAGTCTGCAACCCTACGCCTCATACTTTCCCCCAAGTGCATCCTGAGCACTTGATCTACCGGTTACGAGAAGTACCGTCTGCGAGAACCATGGAGCCACCGTCTGCACCAAATCCAGCCGGCGATGCTGGTGTCCTGCCAGAGTTTGGCAACCTGACGCTGCAAGAAGCACCGTCTCCACCTGCAAGTGAAGAAGAGCTGGATGTTTGCACTATGCCTCGGGAATCGGCCATGAAGTTGATCGCACGAGCAATTGTTGCCATGGCGAATGCAGCAGGTGACGTGCCTGCGACACCACCATTGACCCGGACCGTTTCGAGAGATAACATGGCGGCACTCAAAGGCCATCGTCGTACCGCTTCCAGACCTGCGACACCCATCCCTGCTGAGAAAGAGAACCATCAACCGATACGGCTCTCGCCAGCAGAAGCAGAACACGACGAGCCCACGATTGCGCATGACATCGGCGCCGGCGCGTTGCCCGAGCACCTCCAACGGGCAAACATGGCGAGAAAGTTCTTCTCAAAAACCGTCCCAAAGGTGGGCGTCGAAGAATACATGAATCGCATTCAGAAGTACTGCCCACTCTCAACAGCTGTATGGCTTGCTGCTGGCTCCTACATCCTCCGATTGTGCGTCATCGACAAGGTCGTTCCCCTGACCTACCGTACAATGCACCGTCTCATCCTTGCATGCGCACTGGTTGCAATGAAGGCGCTCGAGGATCACCGTTGGCCACAGAAGCGTTTTGCTGCGGTCGGAGGTGTGGATGAGGGTGCACTTTGTCGATTGGAGCTATGCGTAGAGTTTTTGCTATCATTTAACGTCCAGATCTTCTCGTCCGAGAAGCTGAAAGATCTGACAATCTCCCTGCAAAAAGCAGGCCAAGCAGCTACCATCACAAGTAGGCTGCCGACAACTTTCAACCTGAAGCTGGGCAATCCCAAGCTTCGCCGAGAAGTTGCTGCTTGAATACTGCACGGCGTTTCCTTGGTCCGAATCATTTGTCAATCGTCTAGGATATCCCCAGTGAGCATGCGACGGCGTTCGAGCAACAAAAGAGCGGCATTTTGATACCTTTTTGTATGATAGGTCGCACGACGGCTTCTTTGATACTTTGGGAGCTGGCAGTTGACCATGCGCTTTCCCAAATTGCATGATATCCACATCTTGGACATGTTAATCGAGCCACACAAATCATAGAAGGCTCGCTCAATACATAAATTTATTTACGGGCATGCATGTGCATGATCAACGCGATTTTCACCACGGCAACTTAATACTTACCAGAGACGACTGGCGTCTTATCAGATCTAGCAGAGATGCATCTAATCATCAAGTAAGATGTAAGGCTAATGATTATGCTCCTCATAATTATAACGGTCATTGATTTTTTATAAAAAAAAAAGCACTGAAATCTGGACATGTACCCCGCGCACAACCATGAACGCGTGCGTTGTGCATCAGGAATGCACATCCCTGCGCCCCCAACTGCGCTAGGCGATCGTCGCTGCCGCAATCGTGCCCCTGGCGGCAAGCCACCTTCTAGAATTCAAGCTCAACGTTCATGAACTCAACTACATCCACGATACCCCAACACGTTTCAATTCCCTTTACGATATACTACAACGATTTCTACAGAGCCACATTCTTTCTCCAACGTCACTAAGTCGCCAGGTGCTACACTTCACACTCCTTCACTCCACACTCCACACCACACACCACACACTACACACTACACATCGCCTTTGCAATGACGCGGTTACTATTTCCTCTTACTGCATTTGTCGCCCTTATGCCTCTTGTGAGCGCCGGAATCAAATTCATAAGCCCTGCCGCTGGCGATAAGCTGACTGCTGGCACGGCGATTGAGATTGAATGGGAGGAAGGCGGCACTGGGCCCAGCATCAGTGATTTAACCACATATCAAGTCATCTTGGTCGCTGGTGGACAAAAGCCAGAGGAGCAGGTTGGTGCAGAATTTATCTGGAGCTCAGTCAAAACGGCGTTGCAAGGCTCGTGTCAGAGTACAATGCTGATCTACTACGCAGGTCACTATCAAAGTCCTCACAACATCAGGTAACTTTGCGCTTGGGGGCAATAAGGCCTCAGCCATGGTAGAAACTGGTCTGCCAGGAGCGAGCACGCCAGCCAATGCCTAGTAGGTCGTCACACGAGCATAAATAGGGCATATTTACTGACACATGTGCAACAGCTTCATTAAAATGGTTGCCGTTGGCAAGACTGGTGGTGAACTTACCACATACTCAGACCGTTTCTCATACTCGGGCATGACGGGCACATGGGGAGCTGAAGTGAAGAAGGCGCTCGACAATCTCGATGGCACCGCCGGGCCCGCGACTGTCGACGGTACCACCGATGCTGCAGCAGCACCTGGCGCAGCTGGCGCAGCTGGCGACTTTGGTGTCGAGTATACAATGCAGACGGGCCCCACACGGTACGCGCCTATGCAGCCAGTACCTCCAACGAAAGTCACAGCGACAAACACAAAGCCGCTGTATCCAACAAGTAGCGTGAAGATTGCGACAACATTGCTGCCAATTCCAAGTATACAGACGACCATCACGCAGAGCCAGACATTCTCGGTCAGCAGCGTCGAGAACACAGTTGCTGCCGCTCCTCATCCCACAGATGACATGCAGAAGTTCTTGAACAGGTGGAAGGATTAATCAGCTTCTCAGTAGCCTTCCGGTAACTGTAGGATTGCAAGCACAACACATTCAAGGGCGTTTCCAGCAGAAGGGCTGTTGATTTGATAGCGTTCAATACACCTCAAGATACAATAACTTTTTTTTCACAAACGCTTCTACATGACCAACTATGCTGGGTCTATCAGCATTTGACCAAAGTTGCTCCTTCGCACCTGCCTCTTGAAGCTGGCCGAGGCTACCCGCTACTGCCAGACTAGAGCTGTCCCCCACCACCCCACCTTATCGTTCGCACCCAAACAGCCACATGGGCAATTGCAGGAAGCTCGCGCGTGTTCTCTGGCAACCATTTCTACACTGTGGAAGAAGCTTTTCGCCTCGATCAACCCGGTTCTACAGCACCGAATTTTTTACTGGACAGTTCTCCAAGCCGCGAGGGCTTGCATCATTTGTCAAGATGGGTATCGCAGAAAATTACGATGAGGTTTTGAAGGGCAAGTACCCAGCCAAGGAGCACGCAAGAAAGGTTGCAAAGTGGATTGTCGAGAAGGGTGGTGACAAGAATGGAACAATTTACCTCGAGGCGCAGAAGCAGAAGTTGAACGAGGACAATGATGGAGAGGCTCCATTCAGGTGCGAGATCTCAAGTTCTTCTTATTAGGAGACGCACTGACAACCTCTTCAAGGCAACGGCGCTACTTCTACTACCTTAGTGGATGCGAACTGCCAGACTCATACCTCACATATGAGATCAGCACCGACAAGCTTACCCTTTTCATTCCTGGTGTTGAGCCCGACGAGGTTATCTGGTCCGGACTTCCTATGAGTCCTGAGGAGGCAAAGGCAAAGTATGATATCGATGACTGCAAGACGGCTGCCGATGTCAATTCCCACTTGGCCAGCTCCACAGAAACATCGCAATCAACTATCTATGCCATCCCGGAGCAGGTCTCAGACCACATCACCTTCCTCAATTTTAAGGAGAAGGAGCTTAAGGAGCTCAAGCCTGCGATTGAGTACTGTCGTGTCACAAAGACCGACTATGAGATTGCTCTCATTCGCAAGGCCAACGCTATTTCAACTGCTGCACATGTGAACGTCATGAAGGCCGCTGCTAAGGCGAACAATGAGTGCGAGCTCGAAGCTGTTTTCCTGAAATCTTGCGTTGAGCGTAATGCAAAGAACCAAGCCTACCACTCCATTGTAGCGGCCGGCGAGAACGGTGCAACTCTACATTACGTCAACAACGCTGCACCCATCAACAAACAAAACTTGCTTCTTCTCGATGCTGGATGCGAGGTCGACTGCTATGCCTCAGATATCACCCGCACTTTTCCTATCAGGGGACACTTTACCGAAGAGAGCCGCGCAATCTACGATATTGTTCTCGATATGCAGAAGCAGTGCATCAATGCGCTCAAAGCCGGTGTCGTCTGGGACTCAGTTCACGAGCTCGCCCACAAGATCGCCATTGCTGGTCTTCTTAAGCTTGGCATCCTCAAGGGTGATGCAGATGAGATTTTCCACGAGCGAACTAGCGTGGCCTTCTTTCCTCATGGGTTGGGCCACTACCTCGGCATGGACACGCACGATACTGGTGGCAACGCGAATTACGCGGACAAGGACAGCATGTTTCGCTATCTGAGGGTTAGAGGAACACTGCCTGCTAGGAGTGTGATTACTGTTGAGCCAGGCATCTACTTCTGCAGATTCATCATTGAGCCTTTCTTGAAGAATGAAACCCATAAGAAGTATATCGACGAGAAGGTGCTGGAGAAGTATTGGAGCGTTGGTGGTGTGAGAATTGAGGGTGAGTTTAAGAACAATGGAGATATCAAACCGCAGGTACTGACGTGATACAGACAATCTTTTGGTAACAGAGGACGGCTCTGAGAACCTTACTCCTACACCAAAGGAGGTTGACGACATCACTCAGCTCATTAGGACCAACCAGTAGGCCACAGAAACATGATGCCCTCATGTCGAATGATGATGACGACAGCAATTTGAACAAAAAGATTATCCACCATTGCTCTCGTTCCAAGAATCAATCTCCTGTATCTCGTGGTCTTCAAGTATGCATTTACAACACTCGCCAAATTTCATTGGCGGCTTCGTACCCCTGCTCTTGCCACCCCTTCAATCTATCTATATTGGCCCAAGTTATGGTAACCTTACAAAAATCATGTCTCATCTCTCAAAGGGCACAAAAAAAACCCCCGAATGTTTTACAGCCCTGCACAATATGATCTACCCCGGCTTTCGAGGCCGCCTTCCACAGTACCTGCAGAGCTCCATCTAATACGTAACGGAGCACTGAGACCGTAGCAAATTAGGTATTATGAACCAGGAGATATAAGCTGTAGATATTCAGGTAGAGGTAAATCACTGGTATCGCGACTTAAATTTTCCTCTGGCACAATGTTCGTCACTAAACGTGCAGGTCTTATAGCCCTCCTGGTCGGTCTGGTAACTGCGCAAACAACTACCTTACAAGCCGAATCCGCAACACTATCCGGTGTTACTGTTGCGACTGCTGTAGCGGGTTACACTGGTATGTCTCTATGCTCAAACTGCTATCATCTGATTTAACACGTCGCCAGGGACCGGCTATGTCGAAGGTTTCGACGAAGGTGCAGACAAAATAACCTTTACCGTTCCCTCCACAACATCGCAACTATTCGACCTCAAGCTCGTCTACAACGGCCCCTATGGTGATAAATTCACCTACGTAGTCCTCAACGGTGCCGGCGGCAGTCAAGTCTCCTTACCAGCCACCACGACATGGACAACCGTGTCAGCAGGTCAAGTCCTGCTCAACGCGGGGTCCAACACGATCGAGATACAGAACAACTGGGGCTGGTACCTCATTGACTCGATTATTTTGTCACCTAGTCCCAAGCGTGGTGCGCACAAAATTACTACGCAACCTGTATCTCCTAATGCCAACGCTGATGCGAAGGCACTGCTCAAATACATCGGCAGTATTTATGGTAAGAACATTCTTTCGGGCCAACAAGATCAAGCGTCTCTTGACTGGGTTACTTCGAATGTTGGTAAGACGCCTGCCATCCTTGGCTTGGATCTGATGGACTACACCGAGAGCCGCATCTCGCGCGGTGCATTTTCGACGGATGTCGATAAGGCCATTGCATTCAACAAGAAAGGTGGTATCGTCACGTTTGTGTGGCACTGGGGAGCACCGACAGGGCTTTATGATAATGCAACGCAGCCATGGTATAGTGGGTTCTACACTGCGGCGACGGATTTCAATATCGAGACTGCACTCAAGGTCTGCCGACTCACCACCCATGTGCACGGATCTAGCTAACGTACGACAAGGACACGACGAATGCAAACTACACACTTCTCATCAAAGACATCGACACCATTGCCGTGCAGCTCAAGAAATTGCAAGATAACAACGTCCCCGTGCTTTTCCGCCCCTTACACGAGGCAGAGGGGAAGTGGTTCTGGTGGGGCGCCCGCGGTCCCGAGTCAGCGAAGAAGCTCTACAAAATCCTCTTCGATCGCCTTACTCGCGTGCACAAACTGCAGAACCTGATCTGGGTCTGGAACAGCGTGGCGAAGGACTGGTACCCCGGCAATTCCTACGTTGACATCGTGTCGGCTGATACCTACGCGCAAAACGACCACGGTCCAATCTCCGCAACGTACAACAATCTCCTGACTCTGACCGGAGACACAAAGATCATTGCTGCCGCAGAAATCGGATCCGTTATGGAGCCTGCGCAGCTCAAAGCCTACCAGGCAGACTGGGCTTACTTTGTCATCTGGAGCGGTGACTACATCAGTGCAGGCGTGTGGAATAGTTTGGATCTGCTAAAAAGGGTATACAACGATGCATATGTGCTTACCCTGGATGAGATTCAGGGATGGCGGAAGAAGTAGAGGGGGAGATGAAGGGTGACTTGGGGGTTCGAGATTGAGTCTGATATCGTGCCGACATGTTAGGGAACTTGTGAGGGGATAGAGCAGACTTCTGCTTGGAATCGTGTCAAGGCGCACCATGGTGTAAGGAAAATGTCAAAAGGGCAAAATAAGTTCCAATCACGATTTCCTGTCGTCGAACACGCAGTAGTGCTAGTTGCGATATGTTTTCACTTCTACACAAGGGATAAGATGGGGGAAAGTGATCAACGCTTCATTGTCATCCTACTCTTGGTCATTGCTTCTCAGAGCTGATGGCAACATCTGCTTCTTATCTCTGACGGATTGTGGGTGTAGGGAAGATTGACGTCGCTGCAGCTGTAGATGTCCAAGCGAAGGATCCGTTATGTCAAGCCAAGCAAGCCATGCAGAAGTGCATGTACAACTGCTATTCCCACTATATACACTTAGTCGACCCTCTCTTCTTCAATGTACCTTGTGACATTTGTGTATCTGCACCTCGGTGCCTCGCCCGTACACTTATTTCCACCCGCTTAAGCCCGCCCATGGATCATTCCCTCCTTGCTGTCCCTGCTGCTGTTGCTGCTGCATCGGTCTCCCGCTTTGCGCATATCCGCCCGGCCCGCCAGGATAGTTGCCCCCAAAATGGCTATAGTCCTGCTGCTGCTGAGGCGGCGGCGGTCCCGGCGGAGGTGGAGGTGGCACATATCCCTGCGGTACATTCTGGCCCCATTGCTGCTGCTGCTGCTGCTGCTGCTGCTGCTGCTGTGGAGGGTGACCCCACGGTTGGTGCTGCTGGTGTTGGGCCGGGGGAGGAGAGAAGAATTGCTGGTGAGCCGGCGGAGACACAGGATTGTATTGATGTTGGGCTGGGTTGTAAGATTGGGAAGCCTGGTGTTGATGTTGCGGGTATTGTTGGTACGATTCTCGACGTGGGGGAGGGGGCTGGAAAGAAGTCGATGTAGTCCCGCCGTATGACTGTTGCGGTGACATGAAGGGCTGTTGGGTTGTGGGTGGGTAGCGCGGTGTCACTGGCGGTGAGGCGGCGGGATTGTAAGCTATGTGGCCTGCTGCTGATGTGCTTGCATAACCAGGCATTGAAGACAGCGGCGGCGGGATGGATTTCTTACGTCCGCCACTGCCGCTTGAAACGGGAGAGCCTGAGGGTTCCATGGACATACGTTCCATAAGTTCTTTCAGGCGTTGCTGTTCATTGTCTGCGCCTTGCGATTTGCTCTGCTCGATGCGGGCGAGGAGTTGGCCGCCTTCGGAGCGACGGTTGTTGACAAAGGTCTCAACATTCTTTTGCAGGCTCGATACTGTGTCCTTCATCTCCGAGTAGAACTGCTGAGCGCGATTGAGGCCGGCTACAAGATCGTTGAAACTTTGGTTGATCCTCCGGTACTTTGTCATGACGGTGGTCCTCTGTCGCGAGAATGCCTCATATTTACTCTGCTCGGATCGGACGCGCTTGTCCTTCAGTAGGTCTGAGTATGTCCGCGTGAGTTCCTTTAACAGTGACGCTTGTTTGTGGTTGGCTTGCAGGATGCGGTTCTGATGTGGCCGGAATTTCTCGAGCTCAGCTTTGAAGAGTTGCGACTCTTGGTTCGCGATTGACTTCTTGTTGAGAATGAGAACATTTGAAATATCGTCGGAATGAACCTGCATAAGTTGTTAATCGGGAGCGTGAGCCATAGGCCACGATACACACCTTGCTCTTCAAATCAAGCAGTATTTGAGCCCTCTCCTTCTTGACGAGGTTCAATTTCCGGAGCAAGTCCTCGACAGCCGCAATCTGATCCGCCACTGTCGGTCCATCATCGAAATCGTCATCAATGAGGTTGCCCTCGGCAGGCTTTGGGCTTTTGCCCTTCTGAGCACCTGCCTTGATCATAGCCCTTTGGTACAGAACATCCGCCTCATCGGTCTCGCCCGCTGAGCGCATCTCATCAAAGTCTGCCTCACACTGCCGGAACGTATTGTAAAGCTGGGCGTCGCTTGTGCTCGCTTCATCGATTGCGCCGCGATAGTTCCTGATATCGCTCCGTAGCGTCGCCGTGAGTCGTGAGCTAGGCTGCTGTGTCCACTCCGGACCGTACTTTGACCGCATCTTCTCGCAAACACTCTCTTCCATATCCAGCTGCTTCATACTTGCATCTAGTATGGCGGAGACCTCTGACTTGTCTCGACTGAGCTGATCGAAAGCTGCAGAAAATGACTGGTGGCCAGCGAGATCCTCACACCACCTTCGGAATTCCGAATCCACCATCATATCCTGATCCATCCCTCCGCGCAGCACATTCAAGCTGTCTGGCAATTTCAAGTAGTCTAGACTCGCTGCCATCTCGTCGTTTGCAACTTCTACTCTCTCGCTTTCGGCACGGATCAACTTCGCTTTCTCTTCGTCATACAGACTTGCAGATTCTGTGACTGCGAGGGGCACTATTCTCTGGAAGATATCGGGACCGATAATCCTTTGTATGTCCTGGCCCTGGTAAAGTTCGCTGACGGGTATCGCTTTTGCCGCAGGCAGTTTTGGTATCGATGTTAGTGAGGCCTCGTTCGGGATCCCCTGGTGATAGATAAAGTCATTGTCTTTCATGAACTCAGCCAGCTTCTCTTGCACATTCGAGAGATGCTTTTTCGTCATCTCAGCTAATATGCCGTGCGTTTCAGAGGTCAGATTTGAGTTCGCAGGCGCTGAGTTGGGGAAGCCATTCGCTGCACGGTTTGCGTCCCTCGCGCCCGTCTCTGCCACTTGCAATCGGCAGATAGCTACACCATGTGAGTTCGCATCGTTGTCAGCTAGTGCTTGGTAGTATTGGGCCACTGAAGCCATGTAGTTTGCCTTGATCTGCCCTTGATCAACATCTAGTCGACTGCCTGCTTGAGTGTGCTTACCTGGCAAACCAACAACCAAACCTTCTCAAACACAGCATTGGTAACATTCTCTTGCGCGCCCTCGGTTGCCTGCGTATACAAGAATGCTGCCTGGCTCGCCAGCTTGGCCAGCAAGCCCACCTTCTTTCCATCGACAATTTGCTTCTCCAGGAACACCTCCTGCGCCTGAGCCAACATTATGTTGATTAGACACTTGACTGTCTCCCTACTCAGATCCTGGCTTGGCGCATGCAGAAAGTTCTCGTTGATGTAAGTGAACATGCCAGCCGAGGCCTGGAACGAGTGGTATGCAGTCTTGAGCCCAACATCTTCGTGGCGGTTTTGGTGCGCAGCGTGGCAAGATAGTACGGCGGATATATTGAAGATGATGCTGGCTTTTTCGTAGGCAAGTGAGTATTGTGACGTAGGTTTGTGTGTAAACGCATCGAACCTGGCCATATTAGTTCACACCCTATTCAAATCTCATGACCAACCGTACCATGTAAAGCTGATCTTGATGTGGTTCTCATCGACAGGGAACCTGAGATCTAGCAACTCCAGCTGCCCGTAGTATCTGTAGAGCAGATCTCGCCCTGCTGCGCTGTCCTTGCCTGCGCCCCGCATGTCCTGCCGTAATCGATTGAGAGTTGCGCATTCTTCAGTATAGCGTTCAGGATCATCACCATAAGTTTGCCGTATGTAGCCCTTCAACGGCTGGATCCAGTCGATCTCGTTGGTTTGCTTCAGCGGCACTGAAATCATGGGGACTTGGGTCGCCATAATGCTACCTGGCGCAGCGAGCGCTGCAATTGTGTTGGATTTGGTGAGTGGTATGGTAGAGTGGCGAGTGCAAGTAAGCCCAGAGCCTAAGATAGAAGCACTGGATGTGCTGTAAGAATGAATGATGATTATTGCAGTCGCGCAAGTGTAGGTCGCGTCGAAGGCATCAATCGATAATCAAGCGGGATGACGGAGGTTACAAGGATAGCGTGGCCAAGTCGTGCTGTTCACCAGCTGACGTGCGCTTCGTGGCACTGCATGCGTTGGGATCTGTACTCTTTCACTTTGTCTGTAAGGGATAATGAGGAACAGCCTCAAGATATACTGATAGCATGTAGTGGCGGTGAGATTCGAGTCAAGTCGTGATGTTGGAGCTCGAGTGGTGCTTAGGCGGGGTTACACAATACGGTAGGTCACCATTTCGGCCACTGCAGGCACACACATAAGCACGCCGGCACTTAAAGTGTGCAATCTACGGACATCCACTCGAGTGGGCTAGGCGCTCAACACCATGAAATCTTTCTAGATACCCTTTCGAGCCAGTCACACCTTCATTAAGCTTCAGGAGCTTTACTGGGTGATCCCAGCCGTGCGGTTCATATCAACCAATCATGCGCCTGAGAGACCGCAGCATGGCTTCTCCGAAGCGCTCGCTAGGGTGCGTTGTGGATGTTTCTCCCAGAGGTGATAAGAGCCGTGGAGGAGACTTCACAAATCAGTAGGCGCCCAGAGGAATAATATCACGGTCACGAGACTGTAAGAAGAAATGGAAGCGCTGAGCTACTTGAGTCGGTGTGAGAATCCCAGTTGATACATGCCAGCTATTAAATGGATCCTATATTACACAAGTCAGAGTCGAGAGGCCAGCGACTACATTAAACGTCCCAATGCATCTTGACTACAACTTAACGCCAGAAATGCTTTCAAACGTCCTTGCCCTTTTGCGGACGGACACCACCGTATGCGCCAGTGTAGATATTGTACATGTCAAATATACACAGAAGGTGCCTCAAGCTATGCTGAACCGGACCCCTTCTTCTCGTCATCCTTCTTCTCGCTCGTCGACTCGTCATTCTTTGGCTGGTCCTTCTTCAAATGGTTGTGTTGTCCTGTAAGGTTGTGCCACGCGCTCCTCAAGAATCCTTCGTTCTTGTGCTCATCCGTCGTCGATGCTGTGGACGGCTTTTCTGCTGCTGCTTTCGCATCTTCTTTAAACTTGCCCAGGTTCATGATTCTCTTTGCGTTCTTGTCGCCCATCTCATCAGCCAGCATCTCCAGTATCGTTCTCTGGTTCGCGGAAAGATACTTTGGCATGTTGACCTTGAACTCAACTTTCAGATCGCCCTTGCCAGCGCCGCGGCGCCCTGTGGAAAGGATCTTCATGCCCATGCCTGAGAGCGTAATCTTATCGCCAGTTCCCGAGCCAGTGGGGACCTTGACCATAACTTCGCCGTCGAGGGTTGGGACCTTGATTTCGCCTCCAAGGACGGCGGTTGTGAGGGGGATGGTTGCGGTATGCAGAATATCGGAACCGTTGCGCTTGAACTTACTATCGGCTGCTACGCGAATGAGGACATAGAGGTCACCTTTCTGCCCTCGTACTGTACCGCCCGACATGGCCTGTCCTGTAAGCGGCGCATCACCTTCGCCATTGACGCGCAAGCGCATGCCATCTTCTACACCACCGGGAATGTCAATTTGTATCGTCTTGCGTTCCCTGACTGCTCCATCGCCACCACAGGTTCCACAAGATGAACCACGAGGTATCGCAAATCCGGAGCCACCGCATTGTGAACATGTCGCGCTCATGTGGAAGCCGCCCATACTTGTTACTCTTTGTCCGGTTCCGCCGCAACCCTTGCATTCCGCCTTCTTTGCTCCGGCCTTCATGCCATTGCCTTTACATGTCCCGCACTCCACCATTGGTGTGATGTGGATCTCCTTCTTGACGCCCTTCGCTGCATCCAGGAACGAAATGTTCGTTTGCACTTCGATGTTGTCCCCAACCATGATCTCTTCCTGAAACGGGTTCCGCCTTCCGCCGCCCCCTCTTGGCCTTCGTCCACCAGCAAATGCGCCAAACAGATCCTCAAAGTTGATGTCCTGGAATCCACCTTGGCCGCCAAATCCGCCTTGTGCGCCACCAAAACCACCGAAGCCTCCAAATCCTCCACCGAATGGGTTTCCTCCTGGCCCAGCGCCAGCGCCTGGATTAAACCCACCGTTCTGATCGAAGGCTGATGAGCCGTAAGAATCATATGCCGCTTTCTTCTCTTTATCGGAGAGGAGTTCGTATGCGGACTGGGCAGCGGTGAACTTCTCCTTTGCGGACGGCTCCTTGTTTGTATCAGGATGGTACTTTTTCGCGAGGCCATAGTAGGCTTTCTTGATGTCAGCAGCCGAGGCATTTTTGTCGACACCGAGGGTCTTGTAAGGATCTGCCATTGCGTAGGAAGTGGGTGATGCGTGAAAGAACTGTGAGTTCAATTAATCTATCATTCGATATGTGGAAGCCCATGTCGTAAGAATAACATACCCTTGCTGACGGAGCTTTCTGTGCCTTTGTCTGCACAACAAGCGTCGGTCTCTTCATTTGCGCTCTTGCATGCGACATGTTCCTCCTGTGACATTGTCGAGAAGCGAACACTATGCGCGCAGGTGCAACCGCCTTCAGCGGCATTGGGCCGACAGAGCTCATCTTTGGGAATAGAAAGAGGCACTGGAATGAATGTGATGGTGTTACAATACACGGATGTTGTATAAACAACTTTGATGTCGATGGGGGAGTGGATGAACTTTTTGAGCGATCAATCGGTTGCGACCAATGACGCGCGATGAGCTATGGCCCTCGGCAAGTGGGCGCGTGTTCCAGCACCTTCGAGAGCAGCGCACTTCCAGCGCCATGTTGGGTTGGTATAGCTCAATCACCATCACCATCGCATACAGTCAGTGCCGAGATTCGTCGTAGACAAATTGAACGTGACTGTCATGTTGAGTGTGTTAGTCGAAGAAAACCCATCGTTGTAGCACGGGCAAACAAAAAAGCTCTCAGTAAGCATCCGAGTCTTATAAACTGTATAACAGATCATGTAATACCAAATAGCCATTATAACATAATTCTCCATGGACAGTATCGTTTGCAAGCTGTCATGCTGCATCGTATGTGTGGTCATCCCTGGCATATCCAGCTCTCGAGCGCCAAAGCGTGATAAATCTACCCATGGCATGCATTACCCAATCGAGGGCATGCCTGTATCCTGAACGCCTCCCAAAATGCTCATGCTCATTATATCTAGTTGTCGCTGGCTAATTTGCCGCGACTGGGTATCGACGAAAAGGTTTGAATGTGAAGCGAGGGTATATATGTGTGTGGTGTGAGCTGAGCCAAACTCACTTGCGTTGCGGCGTGAATCGTACACGAAACTCCTTATCTACCACTAGATGTTAGTGTCCGAGCTGTGTCATGCTCCTGAATCCAATGCACCCACCTTGGTGCTTCGTTTTGTACAGCCAGTCAACGATGACGTCGCTCTCCGTGACGCCAAGAGCGTTGAAGTTCTTCCTTACAGCCATCGCTAGCTGGTCTTTGTGTACTCGTCGTTTCGACTTTGCGCGTGCCATGGTAGGTGACATACGACCTATGCCCTGATTGAGGACGACGTGGCTGAGAGGGTTCTTAAAGGTCGATGGAGTGTCGAGACGGTAGGCTCTCCGGTAGCCCTGGAGAATAGCAGGTTCTTGAGATGTCCATTTCATCTGAATACGGGATTATTGTCAACAAGTGATGCACATTGGCGGGTTGTTGTATGAAGTAAGAGTAAGCGGAGTGAAATGAGGCGGTGACTGACATTCGAAGTGTCAAGGTCATTCGACGTCTGACCACTATTGGTAGATGCATTGTCTACCTCCTTCAGACTGCTCCCGTTTGTAAGGTGTGTGCCCCCAGTGCGACGTCCGCGGGCGTTCGTGTTCTGAAGTTTCTCCTTGAGCGTCTGGACATCCTCGGTATTGCGTTTCGGTGGCATTGTAAAGTCAAAAAAGCGAGTAGTTGAAGGAATTTTAAGGGCTAAAGAAGCTCATAGATGTCGTGTTAGGTGTCTTGAGCCGTATACACACTCTGGTCATATATAATTATCGTGATCATCCGAGGTGGTGAGGAGTCGCTCGCAAAATGAATAATGCAGAGCGGGCACGGACTAGCCCATGACGTTTCTCAGGGTTCAGTCGCGCTTGCCGAAATCGCGCGTCTAATGTCAGGAACCGAATCGTTCGGTCTTCCCCTGCAATTAACACTCACGATACCTCAGACACGTCTGGAAATTTTCAAGACATCGCGGGGGATATTCTTCCTATGTTGGCGCTTCGTGTTGTGTGCTACCAATTCAATAGGAGCATATTGTCGCGTGCGCGTCGAGGTGTCCCAATCCCGCCCGTCTTGGCGGCCCCCTCGAGCGTGATGACACGATAGGTGCAACCACAAGGAGACTCCATATTGGTCGATCATGTCGGCCTGAACAGTCCCAGTCAAAGTGCGGCTTCATGATTGGAGAATAAAGAAGAATCGTCTTTGAAACCGCCTCGAGGAAGGAGGTATGTTACCGATGCACAGTCGATGCAGACGCACAAATGTGAGCTTGAAAAGAGGCGAAAAAGACACTGAAAGACACGTTTTTCTAGGTCGAATTGGAATGGATTGCAAGAGCTGTAGAGAGTGGGGAAGACGTTGAGCTGCTTGGCGCTACTCCGAAAGTTCACGTTCTGGTGCATTCGATCCAGCCGAGTCTCCGCCGTATCTGTAACAACATGCAACTGAGCAAGCTTGACGTCCAAATTGAGAAATCAACAACACTAGAGAACACAGCTGAGCAAATGGCAGACATTTCAACACTTGAGGATACACCAAACGAACGATCAAGCTAATAACCGCAGACATATCTGACGCTTGGTCAAGCAAGGCATGATCCCAAAAATATCAACGCTACCTTGGTCCCGATATCTTATTCCTTTCATCTGGCTGGAGGTCTACACAACGATACGACCACATTTGCTTTATGCTACAGCAGCACCCCACTGTAGACGTGGTCTGTATTAGCTCACTGATCACACGCCAGGTTATCTCTCTTATTCTCTACACCATCCGATTTCAGCACAATAATAGAAATCCCCACTACGTCCTCCGAAGCTCACTAGTCTAGCATCACAGCGGAACATACATGTTGCCTTGAGCTTCTATGTTTGCTACAAACTACAGGGTTACCAAACCCTTGCTGCAGTATCTGACGCGTTCTGACTTCATGCAGGTCATTCAACTATACGGGAAGGAGAATATCGGAGGCAGTGTAACTCCAAGAGAGAATTAGGTGAGCAGACAGTAATGAGATTTCATTGACCAGCACGGTTTGCCAGTTTGCCCAAATGAAAAGATGCATATTGTGAAAAGTGCATTATAGTTCGTCCTGACAGTAGCGAAGACAACAATACAAGAGACTCCCTTCCGTGATTGAGGGGTATGAAAGTATTGTGGAAGTCGAGGGCACAGCAACACGCTCGTAGGAAGCGGGTCGGGTGACGAAACACCTACCAAACAGTTCTCAACGGGCCTTTCTCGACCACCAGCCCCACAATCTACTAGTGGCCTGCAGATGAAGCGGCCTTGAGTGCGTTGCCATATCCTCCATCTTGTGCATTGACGTCAGCGCCCTTCTCGACCAGCAGTCTCACTATCTGTTCGTGGCCTTCAAATGAAGCAGCTTGGAGTGCGTTCTCGAATTCTCCACCTTCAGCGTTGACATCAGCGCCCTTCTCGACCAGGAGCCTTACAATCTGTTCGTAGCCTCTAGATGAAGCAGCTTGGAGTGCGTTCCCATAAAGTCCACCTTGGGCGTTGACATCAGCGCCCTTCTCGACCAGGAGCCTTACAATCTGCTCGTGGCCTCCAGATGAAGCAGCTTGGAGTGCGTTCCCAAAGTATCCACCTTGGGCGTTGACATCAGCACCCTTCTCGACCAGCAGCCTCACAATCTGCTTGTGGCCTCCAGATGAAGCAGCTTGAAGTGCGTTTCCATATCTTCCACCTTGGGCGTTGACATCAGCGCATTTCTCGATCAGCAACCTCACAATCTGCTCGTGGCCTTCAGATGAAGCGGCTTGAAGTGCGTTTCCATATCTTCCACCTTGGGCGTTGACATCAACGCCCTTTTCGATCAGCAGCCTCACAATCTGCTCATGGCCTCGATATGAAGCGGCTTGGAGTGCGTTACCATATTCTCCGCCTTGAGCGTTGACAACCGCACCCTTCTCCACCAGTAGATTTACAGTCTGCTCGTGGCCTCCGCGTGAAGCGGCTTGGAGTGCGTTCCCATAGAATCCGCCTTCAGCGTTGATATTGGAACCCTTCTCGACCAGCAGAATTAAAATCTTTTCGTAGCCTCCATATGAAGCGGCTTGGAGTGCGTTTCCATAGTACCCACCTTGTGCGTTAACATCAGCGCCCTTTTCGATCAGCAGCCTCGCAATCGGCTCGTGGCCTTCAGATGAAGCGGCTTGGAGTGCGTTCCCAAAGAACTCAACTTGGGCGTTGACATCAGCACCCTTCATGATCAGCAGACTCACAATCTGCTCGTAGCCTTGTAATGAAGCAGCATAGAGTGTCTTCCCATAGTATTCACCGTAGGCGTTGATATCAGCCCCCTTCTCGACCAGTAGCCTTACTGTCTTCTCGTGCCCTTCAAATGAAGCCGCATAAAGTGCGTTCCCACCTCTTCCACCTTCGATATCACTGTAACTGATGTTCTCATCTACCACCTTTATAAACCGCTCATGGCCTTTAGGTGTACCATTATAGTGATCTTCCTTACATCGTCCACCCTGAGCGTTGACATCGGCGCCCTTCTCGACTAGCAGCCTGACAATCTGCTCATAGCCTCCATATGAGGCGACTTGGAGCGCGTTTCCATAGACTCCCCCTTCCGCGTTCACATCAGCGCCCTTCTGAACTAGCAGACTCACAATTTGCTCGTGGCCCTTAGATGAAGCGATATAGAGTGCATTCCCATCTTCACCACCTTGAGCGTTAATATCGGCACCCTTCTGGATTAGCCGCTGTATAATCTGCCCGTGGCCTTCAGATGAAGCGGCTTGAAGTGCGTTTCCATATCTTCCACCTTGAGCGTTGACATCGGCGCCCTTCTCGACTAGCAGACTTGCAATTTGCTTATGCCCTTGATATGAAGCGGCTTGGAGTGCATTTCCATAGTATCCACCTGGAGCGTTTACATCAGCGCCATTCTCAATTAACAGTCTCACAATCTGCTTGTGGCCTCCATAGGAAGCAGCTTGGAGCGCATTTCCATAGTATCCACCTGGAGCGTTTACATCAGCGCCGTTCTCAACTAACACTCTCACAATCTGCTTATGGCCTCCATAGGAAGCGGCCTGAAGTGCATTCCCATAGTATCCAGCTTCAGCGTTTACATCAGCGCCATTCTCAACTAGCAGTCTCACAATCTGCTCATGGCCTCGATATGAAGCGGCTTGGAGTGCATTCCCATCTTCTCCACCTTGGGCGTTGACATCAGCGCCTTTCTCCAAGAGACTCTTTACTGTGTGTAACAGCCCTCCTAGTGCTGCATAATACAGCGCTGGCGCTACCGAATCATACGCCTGGTATGGCTCGTACCATGGCATATCGGGTCGGTGAAGGTCGTAACAGATTTTATAGGGAACTTGTGAAGAACGGAACAACTGCTCGATCAGTTGTAGTGTTTCATTGTCCATGTCCTTGGCTCTCGCAGCATTGATCAACCAGTACGTCGCAGAGTATCTTGCAAAGGGATAGCATCGCAGTATATCTGTTTTCAGGCTTTTTTCATCAAATTGCAGTAAATAAGCCAGACAGATTTTTGAAATTGCTGCTCCTGCATAGCGCTCTTGGAAATTGCGCGCGATATCGCCATCTAACCGGTCTGACAAAAAGTATTCCTTGACCGAAAAATGAGCTAACTGGAGCTCTATGCGATTTTCGCTTTCATCCTGTGAGCTATTTCTGACAGAAATGACTGTCACCAAACTCGAGCAATAGCGTGATATTTCTTGAGGGTCTGGCATTCTGTGCTTTGGCGAAAAGTATGGTTGCTTGTCTGTTCTTACAGCTATTGCATCGACAGCCTCCTGAATTGTTATTGGTCGTTCGGAGTATGTGATAAGCTGGAGAAGAATAGTAGCGTATCGCCTGTGCTCGGAGGGAATGGCTTGTAGTATCCTGTGGTAGGTTTCATCCAAAGTTTTGGGAAGGGAGGTCAACGCGCTTTCGAGAGTAATGTAGTCGAGACAACTCTCTAGCGCATCGATCTGGCACGCAGCCCACCGAAACCTGTGCAGTTTTAGTGTACAATTCTGCATGAACAAATTGAAGAAGACAGAGGCTCAGCTCACATGCCATTGGCCTTCTGGATAAGTGCAGCCTCAATCTCCTCCTGCACATCTTGCTGTTTTCGCCATCTCTTCAATCCATCCCCCTCTCTTACCCTAGTGCGAATGTACGCATTAATGTCGTCACGGGTAAGATCACTCTGGATAGGAATTCTATTCTCTGCGTCAATCAGTTCGCTTAGCGTCGATTGAATGTCCTGTTCCGGCCGACTTGTGGTAATGAGGCGCACATTCTTTTGCCCTGAGCCTAGCAGGTCTTTTATCCATGAGAGCAATCCTTCGGTGCGTGACCCTGTCCGCGTCTGACACTCGTCAAGAGCATCTAACACAATGTATACACCTTCTGAAGAACCTATCATCTGCAAGAGAACCTGACAAACCAACTCATGTGTTGGTTGTCGTTTTCCATCTTCACAGGAGGAGAATAGCGAATCCAGTTGCTTCCGCGCATTCTTACTCTTCCAGTAGAGTTGGCTGACAAGTGATCTCACCACATCATCCAGTTTCTGCTTGCGATCATCGCTAAAGTCAAAGTAGAAATACAGAAGTGTTGCTGTGGGGATGGTCTTCTCCAAATCCTCAATTACAGTAGAACTAAGGATTGTTTTGCCACATCCAGGTATGCCATAGAGCCACAGCGCAGAGCTTGGCTGTGTCTTCCATTGCGTGTACACACCGCTCTGCAAGAACCAGAGTCCCGTGCCTTTTTGACGTTGTTGTAAGGCCCTGTTGTAGTTCGTCGATGGATCTGGGGGTGATAGCCATCGTTCAATCTTCTCTCCTCTTTGCTCGAATGCTACATCTCGTATAGCAGACCTTGCGTCTTGGAGATTGCGATGAATTTCTTCCACGTCTTCTTTGACTTATGTATCGTTAACAGGACATTTGCAACACTTTGTGGGACTGACTGACCAGACAAAATAACATCAGCAATTCTCTTCTCAGCATCAACCTTGTTTGGAGGAATGCGGTAGAGAATATCCTTTGCGTATGCAGCTGCTGTCATGGCTGCATATCCCTGCCACTTCTTGTTCTTGTGAGTGTCAGAATAGTCGCAAACGCCTCGAATGACTAAGCAAGGAAAGTGGTTCATTAGGCCTGCTGCCTCCATCTCAAAACATAACACGCCGTTCTCCTCAGCTAGTTTGTCCCGAAGCAAGGCGTCCTTCATAAGTTGATTCGATGAAGCGATCAGGCCGTAGTGGATCGCTGGGTTGTCTTCGTCTTCAGCTCGTTCGTCTCGTTGCCTCAGGCTTGATATATCATCTCCGCAGGCCAGGGTGCAATCTTGCTCGTTACCTAAACGATGCTTGACTGTAGACTTATACAATCTATCGCTTTCTGAACTGGGTCGCCTGTATTTCTTCCGCATTCTCGGTTTCTCTTGCAGAATGCTGTTGATAGCTGCCTCCAACTGATGGCCATTGCACTCATATTGCGCCTTGAGTCCATTGACTGCCGCTCGTAGGACCGCTGGTGGTTGGTCTAAGAACCCTGTGGTTTGGAAGCTCTGGTCCTGGATTGTTTTGCCAAAGTCGTATTGAAACACTCCACCCTTCCCATTCCGAGGGGCGCTGACCACGATATCACCCAGACGGGTGTCTTGCTTAAGAGTAGGGGCGCCTCCGCCAATACCAACCATCAGCCCGATTCTGATGTTGGGAAAGCTATGTAGCATGTCGGTTGCCACTCTTGTTGCAGAGGATATACCGTATTCGCCATCAGGTAGAACAGCTATGACGACGTGATGCCGCCCAATTCTGCCCAGTGTGTAATCGTTGCAGTCGTGAGGGTGAACGTATTCTGGCCTATCGTGCTTTTCGTCGAGGAAGGCCTGGGCTGCGACGTATTCGGTAGGTATAGCACAGATCCAGCCTACGGTATAATGCGCCGAACCTTCCGCGGGAACGATCTTTGAATCACCGGCCTTTGGTTGCTTCGATTCGAAACACGCTAGCACTTCGCCATCACCAGTAAGCATTTCTTTAGCCATGTTTGCGATGATGTGCTGTTGTACGTCAATCTAGCATTTGAGGTCGCAAAAGCTTTTGGGATTGTAGATGACACAGAAAGCGCAGGCAGGAAATCTCGTGAAAGACGTTGACGGAGGGACTCTTTTCCCCTTTCAAATCCACCTATGAGATGTGCAATGTGGCTCAATGGCAAAAAAGCGGCAGGCTTAACACAAGAAGAGCTCACAGATGGTCAGGGACATGGAGGGTACTCTGTTCAAAGAAAAGGAGCAAACCTATGATCTGGATGGAAGGGCTGGGGTCCACTCAGCCGAACGAATCGGAAGTGGGCTAGGCAACAGGACACGGCTGTACCGGTGAACAAATAGAATAGGTGTTAGACGAGCAAGGCTGAAAGACCGCTTACAGCTCAGCGGTAGAGGTTCTCCTTTCGGCTACTTCGAAGCTGGGGCTATGGGCATTCTGCACCCCGTGTTGGAGGTTGTCACTTGATCAAACCAAACAATGGCGCTTGTGCGACAAATGAGAGGCGATAACTCAATACCACTTGTGTTATCCACTCGCCTACAATCGGGTACCCTGCAAATGGAATGGCCAAACTCTTCGGAAAACTGGAATCAAAAGTGTAGAGAAACTTCAGTTGGACGAGAAGCAAAAAAGAAAAACATACAACAGCGGGTATTCGCTAGTGATCACCCACCTAACTACTAATCCGCCGGTACGTTGCTTAAATAGGGCTGAGCGAACGGGAAGCCTTGTTTTCAACGTCCTATGGTCGTATGTGAAATCTAAGATAATTAGTATTTTTATAACTAATCAACAAAAACTATCCAAAGGCTGCCCGTTGTATGGGCTTGTCAAATCGGCTCATGGGAATCATCCCAGATTGTTGGCAGGACTTCATTACACACGTGTGTGCGCTTTTTGGGTGTTACTCCGATTGTATTGTTCTGTGATGTTCTTCTCATGGAGGGGTAAGCCCTCCTCTACTGAGATAAGGCGCGTCCCCTTGACGCGCTAGGCTAAACTAGTCACGCTATTCCGACACAGATCATCCCTTGTATTTCCATAGACCAGCACACTTGAAACCACCTACACCTTACTAAATGAGTTACTTATTTTGTCTTATATAGTCATAGACTTCCATAGACGATAAATCAAAATCCAATCCTATGGGCTTGTCAAGCTTACAGTACCCCATTCTATCTCCACGGTACCGTATTACGGCCTGTTGAATGCACTGTTTTGACGTGTGTAGCAACAGTCTGCTTGAAAACTCCCGGCTTAGATATGCAGTTCGACACAGGAGCCAGCTGAAGGGAGGTTGTGAGGCTGTCCTTATCTGGAAGTATGGTGTTGAGCTGACGTATATCAACCACAACGGCTCGTCGCTGAGGCTGTAGCTTTGCCAGCTCTGCCATGCAAATCGAAGCAAGAATGACGCGAAGAAGGTGAACAGCTATCACCATATCGACCAACATATGCTCAAGACGCACAAGATTGACCCTACCACATGTGGGCAGATCAAATCAACGGTGGCCGGTAGGTCACCATTCGAAGCAACCACTCGAGCCCCAGGCGGAGCTTCCCGACCATCTCATACGCCGTAGCATGAGGGGGCTTTCCTGAACGCTTTCGTCGACTGGGTCATACAAAATCATGTCAGCTTTCTCCAGGTGGTGTCATTGGAAACCCGAGACCTACTTATCTGAAACCGAATCAGCGTGATACGCGCTCTGCCGAGCTCAACAACGACTGTCTCGCGATATATACTGTTACAGCTGGGGGCCCGTAAAGAGGTGGTGGTGGAGATTGTGAGTGGGTTGGCCAGCAAGGTGGCAGTAAGTGTTGATTTTTGGACGTCGAGCAATAATTCCATGAGCTTCCTCAGGTCTCCCGGCTTGACGAGTACTTTGGCGACCTACGAGAGTACCTTGCGAATCCAAATGCCGCTCACCAGGATTTACTCGCAGACTCCTGGTTCTGGAGGCTTCAGATTGGCCGTACTCGGTATTCTGTTGTGTTCAAGGTGGCGCGCGATCACCTCACCATACCGTCCACCTGCTGCGACTAAAAGCGCGCGTTCAGCAAGGCGCGCAGGACAATCACCATCGATCATGATTGATCAAACCGCTCTCAGTAGCATTATTATTGAAGCACTCCAGGTGCAGAAGAATTGGTTCAACCGCAGCATCGTACTGAGTGAACTGGCGGATGTACGGGCGTTCCTACCAGCCCCAGAGGATGAGATGGTTGATTGAAGCCCATCAACCGAGTCACAGGCATCCATTGACACTGAAGGTTCAAAAACCTCACCACCAAGATGTAACTATATTTAGGTACTTTCAATAGAACTCAGACCGCACTACGTTTCCATTCAAACAGTGGGGCTCATGGTGATCGAACGAAACGAAGAATTACGAAAGGCCTATCGAACGCAGTGAGCTAAGGCTCAATCGAATCGAACTACATTACGTTGGGAGCGCTGGTGGGACTAACTAACTAGACAAAAGAATGTCAGCAACTGTTGGTACAACTGCAAATCGTGTTGTGATAACAGTACGATAAGACGTGTCACTTCTTGGCCCGATTGGGTATCGCGCGGATTGAGCATGAGATAACGC
>JALRMI010000168.1:0-58377 GCA_026120165.1 Leptosphaerulina australis
CAATTGCCAAATGTACCGGGACGTTAATATAATACTACTACTACTACTACTACTACTACTACTACTACTACTACTACTACTACTACTACTACTACTACTTGGGCCTGACCGCTCCTCCAGACAAGAGATATAAACTATTCAAGGTTGCCAATGAACATTGGCAAGATTTGTTCACATGTGGCCACTCTCTCATCCTCTGTAGAATCGGTTCATTGGGTTGTTCTCGTTCAAAGAATAAGTATTAAGCACTCATCCTGCCTAACTATATGCTCTAGCGGCACCCACCTGTAGTGTTGCCAGTGAAAAGCGCTGTGTAAAAACCTTTCTCTTCGTAAGTTGAAACTAGTCGCTAATTTAGGGAACCCGCAACGATGAAGAGAGAACCAAAGTATATAGAAATACATCTACCCGATGGGCTTATGATTTGTGGATTGAGGATTTAATGATTTTACGATGCCAGGTCACTGAACAGGCCTGCCTACATGTGGTACTTAGTTTTTACCTAAGAAAAGATGCCAGTCCAATACAAGTGGTACCTGTGGCATCTCAATCATACAAAGTGTCACATGAAGTCCAAAGGCAAGACTGTCCATTTTCGACTCTACCAACATATCTAGGTTGATGGTGTCTAGAATCCTCTCGTTCTTCTGGCAGTCGACAGCAAGGTACATGTCTAAAAGCCAGTCAGTCTAGTGGCTCCTTAGAATAAGGTGAACCATTTCCTGCACCTCCACTTCCATGGCTTGGACCTTTCGTAATCTTACTCGTACAAAACATGGAATCTATTTCATTATGCAAAACTACAAACATTACAAACATGTTTAATTGCACTAAAACCCAGTAGTAGCTGTAAAACCCTCGTTGGCCGACGACTTCATAAATACTCCGCCTTAATAGAGTGATGTGATGACAACAAGTGCTGCGCAGAACTCGTCTAGATAAATTCAGTGGGTAGCGTAAAGTTTGTGGGACACCAAATCTCAATTTTCAACTGCTTTTTTTGTATTACTACTTGTGTCGGCATACCCGCCCGTGAAGTGGGAAGATATATTGGACGCTGTTAATCGACTACCCGTAGATGTCGCAGAGCACTAGTCTACAATTGCGCAATGGCACGGATTAGGATGAAAGTATCAAGGATGGGTAGATCAAAGAGTATGGATTTGTTGTGCTGTAACGCGAATCTCCTACGTAGCAAGGACTAGCAGTGACGTATAGTTCATCTACTAGCTTGACAGTTGTAGGTTCAGATTCTTGGGTTCGCCCTCTCCATATTGGATGAGATTGTACATTTATACACTGTGGGATAACCTTGCCTCGATCCCCGCGATACCCAATCTGGCCACAGAGTGAAAGCATCAGTTTGTGTCGTATCAGTGAAACCAACGTGTAAACCTTCAATTACATCACATGATATGAAGAATGCGGTCGACTGCTTTCAATGATACGGCTTATTCAATGGTTTCCTTTCTTTCATCGTAGTTTAGACACGCTTTCGACAGGCCAATGAGCTGATGTGTCTTCTTTCTTGAGCTTTATACCAAAAACAATCCATGAGAAGAGCACTTTGTACTCTAGCTTCAATGATAAGAGGCTAGGGAAGGGTTGAATAACCCAAAGGGTAAAATGAGCCTTTTTCTTCATTTCTTCCGGACATGAGAAAGACGCATCGCTTAGTGTTGTTGTCGTCGGTGGACGTCTAAAGTTTTCCCAGGTAACTGAGTATGAGTTGTGTTTCCTTGTTTCTTCACAAGTATCATTGGTGTCATTGGATGGACGGCTTTTTAAAAAACGGTAGGTGAAGCGACGTATGCAGTTCGTGTCCGCTCATTTAAAGAGTGTGAAGGTCTGCCTTGATGCAAGGATTTCTGTTCGACATCAGTTCAGCTGAATTAATGATTCGAGGAAAGCGTAAGATCATAGCTGAAGTTGAGACAGAAAGAAGCCCAAAGACAGTAGGTCTTGACATCAGGTAAGACTTCATACTGCGCGGTACCGTATGTAGCATCAAAAGTACGTCTATGAAACAATGGACCACCCTGGTTGTTTCGTTGGTCGATTCAGGCTCCTAGTTGTGTTCAATAAGTGGCGTCAGCTGTGACCGAACATTGCACGACGAACGGAGGCGTGACTCAACAGTAAAGCAACGCGGCACACTGCATTCTAGCAACAGCAACAAGCAACGCTCAATCGAGACTTGAACATCATGCATTTATGTAAATCCTGCGTAGACATGTACGCTCGTTCAACTAGAACATGGGTAACACGATCAAACTATACAATGATACAAGAGACCGCAGCATCCTAGAACATGCTGTACGGTCTACAAAATCATAAAGGTTGTGGGAGATGGGTAGAGGTAGGTAGGTGGGGATTTAGCTGCCGACAAAAGCGAAGGAGCTTAAATACCAAGAGTGAATTCGACGCCAACATCGATGTCGCGCGCCATCTTGACAACCTTAGAGAACTGGACCGACTTCTCGGCCGCGGCTTGCAGGTCATCAATAGAGAAGATCTTGAGGCCAGAGTCGTTGATCTGTTCATGTTGTTAGTGCGTTTCATTTTTTTTTTTCAAGAATTGACGAAGTGACATTCGCCATGTTCACGACATTATTGCTGTTTGTTTAAAGGGTCGTGACTTACCAGCTTGTGCGCAGCCTCCATATTGGTTCCCTGCAGACGAGCGATAACAGGAGTCTTGAGATTCATGCTCTCAACAACCTGGATGAGACCTTTGGCAATAGCATCGCATCGAACAATACCACCGAAAATGTTGACAAAGATAGCAGTGACCTTGGGGTCAGAGGTGATGAGATCGAAAGCCTGGCGAATGGCCTCGGGTGTAGCACCGCCTCCAACGTCGAGGAAGTTAGCAGGCGAACCGCCGTTAAGCTTGATGATATCCATAGTGGCCATGGCGAGTCCGGCACCATTGACAAGGCAGCCGATATCACCGTCGAGTTTGATGAAGTTAAGGCCAACCTTGGCGGCCTTGACCTCGTCGGCATCCTCTTGAGTGACATCCCTCCACTCGAAGACCTCCTTTTGACGGAAGTCGGCGTTGTCATCGAAGCCAAGCTTGGCATCCATGGCGAGGACCTGGTGATCGGTGGTTTCGGACAAGGGATTGATCTCGATTTGGGTGGCATCGCGCTCGGTGAAGACCTTGTACAGGTTCTGGATTGTGTTCTTGGCATCCTCGATGCACTGCTCAGAGAAGCCGAGCTCAGTCGCGATGTTGCGAGCAATCTCGTCAGTAACACCGACGTGAATGTCAATAGGAGTGGTGATGATGGCCTCAGGGTGCTCCTTGGCAACGGTCTCAATGTCCATGCCACCCTGCGATGAGGCGACAATGACGGGGCCCTGTGAGGCGCGATCCATAAGGATGGCGAGGTAGAACTCTCGGCGTGCAAACTTGCGCTCAACAATGTAGACGGCGTTGCAGAGACGACCTGCGGCTCCTGTCTGCTTGGTGATGAGCTTGTGGCCGATCATCTGGTCAGCAAGGATAGAGGCTTCACGGGGCCTGCACTGCTGTTAGTATATGATCGTGTCTTCTTGGGAGTGTATAGAGCATACGAGTAGACGACCCTAACACCGCCCTTGAAACCGTTATCGAAGGTGCCCTTTCCACGGCCGCCAGCAAGGACCTGGGCCTTGATAACAGCATCATCACCGCCTGCACGCGCATTAGCCCTGCACTCAATACACAGCAAATACCTCTTAGCACGTACCGATATCCTTGGCGATCTTCTCAGCCTCTGCAGCAGTGGTCGCGACACCACCCTTGGGGACGCCAATGCCGTACTGCAACCCTCAGTTAGCCTTCAGTATCTTCATCTTTGACAACATTGTGCTGCGCGACTGGGGCATTCAATCGTACCGACTCGAGCAGCGCGGCGGACCGGTATTCGTGTATAGACAAGCATCTCCTCTGCTGAACAGCAGATTGTCTCAATGGTGTCTGTTTCTTAAGGTCAGCTCTCTCCTCAATCACAATGCAAGCTGGCGTCAGAGGCTGTTTAGGGCCTTAGAACTCGTTGCAGCACTCACGTAGGCTGCGCGGACGGCGCTGGCCATCGGCCGACTGGCGCGGGCAATGTTGTACATGGTGTCTTATGGTGGTGACACGCAGGCTCTTCTCTTGTAGTCGAAGGGGAGGTGATGAAGCTGAAGGCTTGTTGCTATGCTCAAGGTTCGCGGTGGAGGCCCGTGCGCTGCGCTATGAAGCTCATGTTCCGCTTCTTTTTCTCGAGCGCCGGCCGGGAGGTTACCTCATCCAGAACTTATTCAGCCGGTGCAGAAACGGCAACAAGCAAGAGAAAGGAGCTCAATATGGCAAAGAAAGACATTCAAGATGATGTCCTGGGGAATAAGTTCAGCCTCATGAATGCTAAAAGTTCAAAATTATTATCATCTTGGATGGGCACTGAAGCAACAACCGCACCTTCTTCAAACGATGTTTCAGATTCAAAAGACGAAGATGCAGACTTGAAGCAAGCTGATTTTGGTCACGATAGGCATGTTTGATATTCTCTCCATGCTCCCTTACCATTACTAACCTACTCAGACTTGGCATAGGATCCGCAATTCCCAAAAACATAGCAGATGGAAGTTTCACAAGACGAGCTCCAACCTCGAATGACAAGCTTCTGGAGCAACTGATCGGGAAAAAGCGGGCAAAAGCGCACATTGCAGCAAAGCAAGAAGCAGAGCGAGCCAGTGCACGCCAGCAACCCACATGGCAGCAAAAGAAGAAAGAGGAGAAGAAAGAGGAAGAGAGTGACGATGAAGAAGAGGGCCGAGTTGAGTTTCTGAGCAGCAAAAGGCGGAAAGCAAATGAACCAAAATCCAAAGCGAAACCAAAGGCTACGGAATTCGAGCAACCAAAGGCAGAGAACCAAATCGAAGGGGGTCTGAAAGCAGACAACAAGGACGCAGAGTCTGAGCCACAGGTGCCGAATGATGAACAGTCGGACGATGACATTGATCTGAAGCCGAAGAAGCGTGTCAAGAAGAGCAGAGCGAAGCCAACGAGCTATCTTGATGAACTGTTAGCTGAGCGGAGTAAGAAAAAGAAAAGCAAAGGAAAGGGAACCGAAGAAGTATGAGCTTGCAATTTCCCAGCTACGACTATCTTTGCTGGAGACAGTGAAAATTGCTCTGTGCGCAAGGAGCCTCGCACAAAAGCTAAGTAGTGGATGAAGTTGCATTGGGCTTGGAGTTACGCGTCTGCATTTGATACCCGGGTTATGAACCCTAAACAGTTCGTTGCTCAAAATAGATGAGAATCCACATTGATAATATCATCGCTTTTACGCTAAATAACAAGTCCATGTGTTCCACAAAAACCTTAGTGCTCGCGGATGAACAAGCTGGCCATGCCCATACCCGTACCAATGCACTTGCTAATAACACCTATTTGCTGTCCATTTCTCCCCATTTCACTGAGCATGGTTGCCAGCATGCGTCCACTTGTCGCGCCCAACGGGTGACCTAATGCAATCGCACCACCGTTGGGGTTGATCTTATCCATGTCATTCTCCAAGCCCAATGTGCGAATGCAGTACAATGCTTGACTTGCAAATGCCTCATTGATTTCCCAAATATCCACCTCCTCCTTAGAAACGCCAGTGTAGTTGAGCAACTTCGGGATGGCGAGAGCAGGCCCAATTCCCATCTCGTCTGGCTGACACCCAATCACCTGTGTGCCTGCCCACTTGCCAATGATATGCGAGGTGAGACCCAGTTCGGCAGCGGTAGAGCGGCGCATCATCAGCGCTGCACTTGCACCGTCACTGACTTGCGAGCTGTTTCCAGCCGTGCTTGTGCCATCAGATTTGAACGCTGGTTTCATGGAAGCGAGTTTCTCGACTGTAGTATTCGCGCGGATACCGTCGTCTTTTACGACTGTGACTTCCTTCACATTCTCTGGCATCTCGGGTTCGATCCAACGCGTTGTAACAGGGACGATCTCTTCGTCGAACAGGCCTGAGGATTGAGCTTTGGCGGCGCGGCGCTGTGATTCTGCAGCAAAAGCGTCTTGGTCGGCTCTGCTGACCTTATAACGAGAAGCAACGTTCTCGGATGTGATACCCATGTTCATTATGCACTCTCTCGCCTCCTTTACAGGGCTATCTTTCATCTCTGGCCACAGCTCCACCGGAATCGCTCTTGTACCGTAGTTGCGTGTCATGCTCTCCATGCCACCCGCAATACCCACATCAATCTGACCTACCGCGATAGAGTTCGCGATCGAGGTTATAGCGGAAAGACCGGATGCGCACGCGCGGTTCACAGTGCTGAATGATGTGGTCGTAGGAATGCCAACATGATTTGCAGCCATACGGCCGGCTTTAGAGCCACCGAGTTCGGCAAGGACAGTACCGACACATATGTCATCAATTTTTGAGGGGTCGAGGTTGGGGAATTTTTGAACCGTTGCTTTGAGGACCTAAAGCTGTTAGGTAAGATCGGAAAACAGTAATGGATTGACATACAGCACCGAGCATCTCATGATCGTATGCGTCACGGAGACCTCCCTTCTTCGCCCTTGTTACTGGGGTTCGTAACGCTGAGAGAATGACAACATCATTAGGGTTCTTTTGGAGTATGTTCTTGACGCCTTTCTGGATGAATGCCATTGTATTTGTACCTCTGTAAGAGAACGCTAGTAGCAGAAGGGAATGTCCAAGGCACTTCAAATTGTACAAGATAAGATATCAGAGAGTGGTGTGGAAAGAAAGAGCATTGAAGTTCGCCGCGGAAAGAAGCCATGGCGGTGTTCGAGCTCCGATCTGGAGCTTCGGCAAGTGAACGCGGGGCGGAGAAGCTCTGGAGAGATACCGGTTAAGCTCTCATCCTTTATCACGTGACCGGAAAAGGCTCGGAAATGGACAACACAAGCGTTTGAGAGCGGATAGTTATTGTGGTACAAGCCGAGAGGCTGGAGGGCGGTTGTCTTCAAGCGCATATGCATTGCAACCAACCTAGTGGTACTACATATCGTCAGTGGTCTCTCATACAGGCAATAACCATAACAGAGATTGTCGAAGCTGCGCAAACCAACTTGCGGCGGTTCACAACTAATGCCAAGCAATTCTGCTGCCACTTTTTCCTTCCCCCCTATATCATACCATTCCTCGCGGAAATGCTCCAGAAATCAAAATATCATCGTCGATAGTTTCGAAGGCTGCAAGTCTTGGCGTTTATGCGGCAGGATATACAAGTCGGAAGACATCGTTGAGAACGTAGTAGCTTCCGCCATCCTGCTGGAGGTTGAAAACTTGGGTAAAGCTCATAGGCCTCTCTGACCCTTCAACCTAGGAATCGTTAGCCAGATCCTCCGAGTGTTTCATACTGCACATACAAGAAGTGCGCCAGTCACCAAGACGAGAACACCGTTCTGGCCAGATGGCTGGGCATCGAGAGTGTCGGTGCGATGCTGAACCTGCTGGAAGGGCAAGTTCTGGGCATGTTAGCCTAGTTGCAGCTTTCCCTTTCGAAATGATAGTCACCTGGAGCTTCTCAACAATAGCCGCTGTTCCAAGGATACCAGAAGCCTCAAATGTAAGCATGGAGTGATCGCGCTGTCGAATATACATCAGCCTTCGTGTTCCATTGCTCGTAGTTGTGATGCGCATACGTAAAGCGGGGCGAGAGCAGCGCGGTTCTCATCGAAAGTCTTGTAGTAGTACTCTACGAACTGCTCTGTAATGGAAATCAGCCGCCGTTCCAAATACAGTGCGCACTTTGTATCGAAGTACGATTAATCGAGCTGTAGCATCAAGATATACATACTGCCAACTTCTTCGAAAGCTTCTTGCAGTCAGTCTCATACCATATTTGAAGCGGGGTAGATGCAAACATACACATTTTGCTAGATTTGAGTTTCACAACTGGAAGATTTGAGAGCAGAGTTACTGAAGATACGCACGAAGGCAGAGGGGCAGATATCGTAACAAGTTGGGCTTGATCGGGCACAGTCAAAAGGTTGTCTTGCTTGTTGGCAACGGCTGGTGGGGCAAGGCGCGACCGGCATCGGTCTAAGAATCCTCCGTGCTTGCTTACTTTTCTTCGTTGATACGCTTCGCTCTTCTTTTCCATTTCCACACCCAGGTCTGACATGTCCCGCCAGGCTCAACGCAGCAAGTATACATTCCTATTTCTACACTTCTAGGTTCAATAGTCCATATGGAAGACTCGGTCAGACCTAGGGCAAGATCCTGTACTCGATGCTCTACATTATCGCGTACCTAGGCATTTGAAAATGTACAGCAAACACGATTGACCCAACCAGTACTGGGGTTTTACTCCTAAAGCCGCAGAAGAGTGTTCTTACGACCGCTCTCAGTAATTCGTGAATTGGACAGTGGCAAGTGTTCAGTCATTTCTGAAGCGTTCAAGCGTACCACTTACTGAATGATACAATGTAAGTACCAAACAACCATCCTTCCTTCTCATTGCATCATGATGATCAACTCTTCAAACGATAACTTCCGAGTCAACGACAATGAAGTTCAAAAACATTCAAGCTCAACAGGCTGATTGTGCACACTTTACTTCGTATTATACAATGCTTTGGTATCATGCACTGACATTGTTGCAGTAACCGAATGATATCACGATTTTACACTAGAAGTAGTTTGCATTTAATCAATTCTATCTATGCTTCAACCGTTCTACCACAAGCTTATTATGTGACCCTTGTCTCGCTACCTATAGCCCTTTTGCCTGGAACGACTTCACTGAGTCGACAACTGACTGCTCTAAAGACTTGTAGTTCAAGCCTAGAATCTCGATCGAGCGCTTGTTGTTGTAAGTGTACAAGCCCTTGTCAGGTGTGCCCTCGGGGTAATCACCACCAGGCGTTGAATCGCTCGGCAGGTCCTTGTACTGTGGGAAGTTCTTTTTAATAATTTGGACGATCTCCTTGTTAGAGAAGTAACCAGCGGTGACGAAGAAGCGCTTGTTTGCCGTGCCTGGCTTCTCAAATGCATTTACGTGAGCCTCGGCAACATCACGTACGTCGACCCAGAAGTGTACGCCTGAGGGGGGAATCTCATCCTTGAACTTGCCCTGCACAGCGTTGCGAATGCGCTCGTTTGATGTGTTCAGGTTTTCGAGGCTGTCAAGGGCATGGACAATAGGTCCAAACACCATCGGAGGGTTGATAGTTGAGATGGTGAAGTTCGGCTTCTCTCTCTCAAGGAAGTCCCAAGCTGCCTTTTCGGCAAAGGTTTTACTTGCTCGGTAGCCCGACATGGGGCTCTCGGTCGCTTGCTCGAATGTGATCGGGTTCCAGTCAGCTTCTGAGTACTCGTGGCCGGGCCAGAAGCCCTTATCAGCTTGTATGATAGCGGCGAACGAGGATGTGATGACGACATGCTTTACTGTGGGTGCGCTCTTCTTTATAGATTTCAGGATACCGGTTGTTCCAATTACTGCAGGATCGATAAGGTCCTGACACAGTCAGCAACAGCGCATGTTGTACATTTAGTGGTCTGACCTTCTGAACGTCGGTAACATTGAAGTGGAATGGACTAGCTGTGTGGAGGACCACCTCAAATGGAGGGTCTGATTTGACAGCTTCGTCAAAAGCACCTGGCTGTGCAATGTCCGGAACGATGGCAAAGCTTAGCTTGTCTGTGTACTTCCCATGGTATTGCTCCTTGATCTTGTCGGCCTTTTCCTGCGTGCGAACTGTGGTAACGACAGAGTGGCCACGTTCTAGCAGAATGTCCAAGGTATGCGCAGCAATGAAGCCACTTCCTCCAGTGAGTAGAACACGAGTCATTCCGAATTGGAGTGTTGATATATGGGCAAACACGGTAATTGATGATTCGTCTAGAAGTCTTTCTTTTCGAACTACGAGACGTTCGGAAATGTGAATAACGCGAGATGTTGCGACATTTGTATGCTCGACATCCCATCTAAATAGCGCGGGGTAGCTCTCTACCGAAGCACCGGTCTTAATGCTTCGCCGCGGATAACACAGGCCATTCATTCGTTGCTTACAAAAACCTCCTCGCAGTCTACGTTATGTCCGCAAAACATTTGTGATGTCGTCATCGTTGAGTGACACTTGACATAGTATTCATGCCACGAGCTTCAAATCTACATCTTTAAGTCGGTTCGCGCTCGGCCTGTCTTGGGATCTATGGCAGACGGTTCGCCCAGTTCGTGCGCTGCGGTGCCGGATATATGTGTCGGTTCTTTCTTCTGCGTGAAAGGTATATGTATGTAGACTCCGCAGCAGAGTGACAAGCGCATCTTCAAATGCTTCGTTGCGATATCCTGGTATTCTTATCTGCCCACAGACAATGTTAAAGTCAAGTGTTCAGTAATGTCTATTTGTCTGTCGAGCGATAGCGACGATTGATCTTGCCACTAACGTAATGAGGTCGATAATGAAGCTAGAGATGTATGCCTGTCAAAGGGATATGTGGGGCTAAGCTTATGGCCCCACCATATAGTTTGATCTCCGGATGCTGTATCCCACATTATCCACAATGCCGTTATAGCTTTGCCTTCCAATTGATGAGTGCGGTACCGGTTTGAAAGTTAGGCCTGAAATGCGCCACAAGTCAAGATGTGCGTCCGATTCAGGGTGCGATTGCGGGGCACCCAGCTTAGAAGGGGATGAAGCCTTCTTACAGCAGCTTTCGTGTCAACCCAAGCCTTCTCCTATAACCTAATCAACTACAATTGAGAATGTCGTCCATCAAAAGAAATCCGCCTTTCCGCGCCGAACACGTCGGCTCCCTTCTCCGACCTCAGGAGCTTGTTCAAAAGCGATATGATGTCGCCTCAGGCAAGGCCCAGCCAGATGAGCTAGTGCCGCTGGAGAAGAAAGCTGTTGCAGAGATTGTGAAGTTCCAACAGGATTGTGGCTTTAAAGTTGTGTCCAGTGGAGAGTACACAAGGTCAGTTGCGCGCCCCTTAGTGCACTCGCACTTTTAGCTGATTCTATGAAGGCACATGTTCTGGGGCACGTTCTTCGAGACCTTGAATGGCATGAAGGAGCTTCAACTTGGCGTGTTGAAAGGATATGACGCTGGAATCTTCCGGCCCTATGCTCCCGATGTTAAGTCTTTCATGGAAGCGAAGGAAGTTCCTAACCACGTCACCGTTTGCGTAGGCAAGATCAGCCACACTGGGAAGTCAAGCAACCAATACGAAGTTGACCTTATGAAGAGTCTGGTTCCAGAGAGCGAATGGAAGAACATTAAGATTACTTTGATCTCACCCAGCTGGTACCATTTCCGTTACTTGAACGGACGGAGTTTTCCGAAGGAGGTGTACGCAAGCGATGAGGAATACTTCGAGGACGTTGCGAAGGCATACCAGGAGGAGTTGAAGATCTTGCACTCGCAAGGCATCAGGAACATTCAGATTGACGATCCAAACCTAGCATACTTCTGCTCAAAAGAAATGCTTGAGGGCTGGGCTGCGGACAAACAGAATGATAAGACAGCCGATGAGATGTTTGACGCATACGTCAAATTCTACAACAAATGTTTCGAGCGTCCCTCGGATATGCATCTTGGTATTCACCTTTGCAGAGGTAATTACGTTGGCAGCCGTCATTTCTCGGAGGGTGCTTATGACAATATCGCAAAGAAGCTGTTTCAGGTAATTGATGTCTCATATACACAAGAGAGAAATCACTAACTACTGTAGGACCTGAACGTCGACACCTATTATCTCGAATACGATACACCCCGTGCCGGCGGCTTCGAACCTCTTGCATATCTTCCTAAGAATAAAAACGTTGTGCTCGGTGTCATCACTTCGAAATTCCCCGAGCTCGAGAGCAAGGATGAAATGATTGCTCGTGTCAACCAGGCTGCTGATTGGATTGCAAAAGGCACAGGCCAGTCTCGCGAGGATGCTCTTCAGCAGTGCTGTGTCAGTCCACAGTGTGGATTCGCATCGCATGCAGAGGGTAATTCGCTAGGATACGAAGATATGAGAAAGAAGCTCCAGCTCGTTAGGAGCATTGCTGACGGGGTATGGCCAGGTCAGCCGTGAGAGACGAAAAGAGAGGAATATTCGAAAACAGCAAATGAACCTAGATAAGAGATTATTACGAAATACTGAGGACTCATTTATAGGATAATGATATGCTCTAGCTTCGCCTGTAAAGCAGCGTATGAGCTGTGCAGTCCCTTCGATCTTGAAAACAGTTGAGGCTGATTCGCCACGTCTTCTGTTGAAAGCGAATGGACGACTATGAGATCCTTTCATTACAACTCATTGCTGTCTCGAGCCTGAAAAGGTCCTCCAGGCTCTGCAAACAACAATGAAGAATGCTTTCTGTGTTCAAGTTCACCTGCAACACAGACGAGGCCCGTGTGTACCCACTAACTATATTTGGTTGACGCGACAAGACGTCGCACTCTTAGACCAATACACCACGCACCAATTGTGTCGACATGCGATTCGCTTGCTGAGTTCAATCATCCCCAGTTGAAATATTTGTGATAGCAAGGTGTTGGTGTAAATCCTCGCTTGTTAGTGCCACCCTGGTGTGCCAACATCCAACATGGCCCTCTCATATCTTGCACGCTGTGTACAGCGTAGCCCTGTAACCAGTGAGTTTCCTGCTTGTTATTTCAGTAAACCGCCCTCTACTCTAGTTTCACATATAGCCGTCATTGGTTGGTTGCTGCCTTTTCTGTCTCTGAGTATCGGCAGCTTTACTCTGCACTATCACAACTATAAGCCTTTCCAGATATTGGTTTCCAGCCCATAGCTGAACTAACAAAAAACACTGTAGCATGCATGTTTCTATACACACATCGAAACTTGTTCTTTCGATTCTTCAGCAGTCAGCCGGCTGATGAATCTGACAAGGACAAGCCGCAAGTTTTCAAGAATAAGAACCTCTGGTCAATAAGACAATGGTTCTTGGATAATGCATCTCATCCATATCCCACAAAGGTCCAAGTAGATGATATGATGGCTTTGTCCGGACTTTCGAGAAAGCAAGTACAGAAACGTCTGTCCGACCTCAGAACAGGCCATACGGACCCACACTCACAACGGTATGGGCGCGGGTCACATGTAGTGACTGAGTGGTTTATTAAAAATCGGTACAGTCCATACCCTGACTCAGCTCAGATCGAGAAACTTGTGGCTGCATCCGGATTATCAGCCCAACAGGTAACAGGGCGCTTGAAATATCTACGGCGTAAACTTAGTCCACCAAGCAACGATCTGTATACAGTACAAAGGCTGCAAAACTCCTCGGACTCTGATGAATCATGCCTTCACCTGGCGTCAGAGAATTTCCGCGCTCAGTCAAAGCGCATGGGCCGGAAGCGATGGCCAACGAGATTCATGTCTGATGATAGCGAAAGTAGTATGGATGGTCTCCTTGCTAAGAGCAGCGATACGAAAAGTAGGGCCCGTAAGATCTACCAATGCACTGCTTGCCCAAGATCGTTTGAGAGACGTTCCAGTTGGGTAGCACACGAATTTGAGGTGCACGGCTTCAATCCAACAGAATGGATATGCATGCCAAACGGGATAGGAGAAGTGGGATCTAGATGTGACTTCTGCCTCGAGTTGGTCGAGAATTTGAACCACTTTGGCCAGCACCACGCTTTCAGATGCCTAGAGAGAGACCGCGTAAATCGGACCTACAGAAGTAAGAGATTTTTTGTGGATCACGTCCGGAGGTTTCACCTTCGAAATGCTACAGAGCAAGAGAAAGACAAATACCCCCTTCTAGTACCGGCAGCATGGGAACGAGATGTGGAGCACATTAATCCCAATGCCTTGTGGTGTGGATTTTGTCAGACCGAGCTTGAATCCGTCCATTCTCGCATGGACCACGTCCAACAGCATTTTAAGAATGGCAAGAGTATGAAGGACTGGGTCCCCAGATCTCCTAGCTGACAGGGAAGGCGACCTTTCTTTCCGGTATATGAACCTCACCGAAAATTGAAGCCTGCTGGCTCCTGGAACTCCAAGGAGCGACAATTCTTGAAGCGAGAGATCAGATATTCCGACCTTTGGGCATAGTAAGAGTGGATATAATTCTTTGAATACCCCTTATTATTGAGGATTCACTTTGAAAAAACCACAGAGTTGATCCGAAAGCTCCACAAATCCTACAGAGGCCGAGTTTGGGAGGGGGGTGGTTGATTAATGTGGTGATATAATTCTATATCGTAGAAACCCACACCTACTCGGTTCTAAGGTGTACACAATACCTTCGAGTTTGAACCATTCTTGTCGGGTTGCCAGTCAGGAGATATTGTTTTGGAGTTACACTGCCATCATTCATTATGCTTGTGTCACAACCTGTTAATGGGAGCAACTAAGAAGCCTTCTTCACATGTTGCTCCATGGATTTGAGCTACTTTGTACACGGAAGGAATTTTTATGAAAATCTAGACTCAGCATCAGATCCAGACTGACTCAAAACAGAATATTCATGAGCACTGACACTGTAGAGTCTAAACAGGTCACATATGTATGCCACAGCGTAGTCAACCGTACGTAGTTCGTAGTTATGATTGCTTGACAAGGCCACTACAGCGAAAGAATTAACTAATTTCGCTACGCCGATATAAGGTAGTTGCTAAGCTAAGTTGCGCAAGCTACGAGACGTAGTCAATTCTTCTACCGTAGTGGCATTATCAAGCAATCGTAACTACGGACTGTGTACGGTCGGCCACGCTGGTATGTCAGAATATGTAAAGCATGCTATTCAACATGGGTATCAGGATAAAGCCTTACAGGAAGTTCTCTGGGAAACCCCGGCCAGAAACATTCCCGCTGAGTTCGTCATCTAACATTTCCACTATCATGATACCTAATATTGACCCTGGTTTCCCTGTACTTGGCGTGTTTTGCACGTCTGATGTATTTTTTTTTTCGAAAGCCTCTTGCTATTCAGTACGTCGAAGAAGACACTAGCAGGGACGACGACAAAACATACGCGCGATGACTTAAGAAAGATCCAAACTCACCTTCAGCGTTAGGAAGAAAATTTAAAGTTGCAGGAGATTACATGTCCTGTATTGTTCTGACAACAATGTGGCGGCGGAATTCATCAGTAGATATCAGCAGATCCTTTCTGTGACATTTCCACTGGGAGATTTTTAGTTCTGATTAGTGCAGCTGTTCCAGCAACATCTTAGGTATTGGTAACTGGAATGGTTCAGGAGCGATCCCAGACATTGGCTGTGGGCCAGATAGTCTGATTGTCCTCTATAAAATTTCAGTGTTAGATGACAGACAGGGTTATGCCAATCTGGAGACATCGATATGGATGTTTCTTCCGAAAGTTTTCCAGAAATTCGAGAGCTATGTTCCTCGGCCCGTAAGACAGCTCTTGCATACTGCCCTTTGGGTTATATCTTTACTGCATCAGTCGTTTTGTGCGCCCTTTATTTATGTTTACAATTAGGAGTCAAGAGTTCTCGGCGGCATGAAGAAGATGCTATCAGAAAATCTCGAAGGTCAATAGCGGAAGCACAATGAACAAACAATCACAGAGCGAGCCAAATCGTACCCTGGGTTCAGTCGTGTTATTTTAGCGACAGCGTAGGAACAAAATCTTAGATATGTCCACTGCGATGCACGAAATCTGTGGGCATACACACATTAGTTACGGTTCCCTATCTCATGATCGCGGGTGTACCAACCCACAATGCGAGCACTTGTTGGGACAAGGGTATCGAATGTACCTAGGGTTGATGTCCGATGTCCCTTGGGCATGCAATCCCCTGTGCGGGGATCCGTACGACCACACACCGGGCAACGCAGCCTTTCACCATTCGTATAAGTAGAGGGAGAACAGGAGGTAGATAGAACATAGCAACATTGAAGAACAACCTCGTTTAGTCGTTATCACCCGTACGATTGTACAGAGCCATTCCAACAAAATCAAACAGAATTGCAAGAAGTTAGCCTGCAGCATTATTAGCGGCTCAGCTGCAGCTGTAAGCAGAGCGCCGAACATGACGCTGTTGTTCAAGCAGAATCATTCCCACAATGTTGAAAATTGTAGATGTCGCGGAACACTAGTCTACGGTGGCGTAATGGCACAGGATGATGAAGGAGCTTGAAGACTGTATCGACTGAAGAGAGTAAATTTCACTGCACCACGAATCTCCTACATAGCAAGGGCTGGCAGCGACATCGAAGTCCTCTACTAGCTTGCCAGTTGTAGGATCAGATTCTCGGGTTCTTCTCACAATGTCGGTCGTGGCCGTATCTCTATTCACTGTGGCGTTCTCGCTTGCTCGATCCGCGCGACATCCAACCCGGCCACAGTGACATGTCTAATTGTACTGTTATCCCGGTACGATGCAGAGCGGTATCAAAAATTCTCTTAAAATTAGAATATCTCTATCTTGGCAGTGTAAAAGCGCAGAGAGGTGTTGATAGGCAAAGTTTATGATGGCGCTAAAGAGCGGGGGACCTTAGCGTACATACACAATGATGCAATACTCTAGAACCGCACTCCCTATGCACCTTTACATTGCAGAAGCAGAGTACCTTCTTTGAAAGTACGGGATTCACTTAATGCTGTAACTTTTGCTATATATGCTTTTATCTAGCAACGCATCAGACTATTTATGTGGTGGTGGGTGAAAGAAGCTAAATTCATAGTACTTCACAGGATCCATTATCCCTGCCTCTTCAACGATCAACATCGCCCCACGGCATATGCCCAGGATTTCCAACGACCCACAAGATACGGTGTACCCTTTCCTATGATCGGAGGTGCTTCGGCCAAAGGATTCCGTGGCGACAAACTTCAGCTATAGGAGGCCTGTATTTCCCTTAATCCCTGCTCGGGTTGAACAACTGCGCCGAACGCCCAGCCTGTCCCGCTGCCGCAAGCAAATTGGGGCTTCGCAATTGTGGGCATCGATGTTGGTCTTGTACTACCTGAATTGTGGGCCGTGACGTTGCGTACAAGTATAGATGCAGTGCATAATTTACGATAGTGTTACTGATCTGCACGACATCGGTACTGATTGCACAGGGCCTGGGTATCGTAGTATTTCCTGCAACCATCCACTCTCTACGTTCAAGAATCGAAATGCGTGGACTGGGCTTTGGTGCTGTTCTGACCGCTGCGTCCAGTCTTGTATCTACAACATGTGCAAGGTGCTATTCGAATGCTACCAGCTACGATTTTGTATGCTTATTCAGGCACGTAGGCCAGTCTAGTATCTACTAAAATTGACAGGTAATTGCAGGTTGTGGTACAGCAGGCTTGGTTATAGCTACGCGTTTGAGCCAGGAACTGCCACATGAATGTATTTTGTTGATTGAAGCAGGCCCAGATGGACGCAATGAAAGCAAGATCTACATTCCAGGTCTCAGAGGATCAACCTTTGGGTCAATGTACGACTGGAATTTGACGACAACCCCTCAAACAGCGGCAAACAACCGGTCTATCACCCACAATCGCGGCAAGGTGCTTGGTGGTTCTTCTGCCCTCAATCTCCTGATCTGGAACCGTGCCAGTAGCCGCGAGTATGATGCATGGGAAAGACTGGGCAATCAGGGATGGAACTGGAAGTCTATGTTTCCCGATATAGTCAGCGCCGAGAATTTCCAGCGACGATATGGCATTGCTCAGTATGGAAGAGATGGCGTTGGTTACGATGGCCCAGTTGAAATTGCCTACTCGAGAACCCACCCCCTCACGTACAGGCTTGCATTCCAACTCTGGAGTCTCTAGGATTGAAGCAGAACCTAGAATCGCTGAATGGCGATAATCTCGGGACCATGTACCAGCCAGTCACGTATCGTCTTTCCAACCACACGCGCTCCTATTCAGTGGACTATCTCCCAAGATCTGATCTCAATTTGGTGATCATGCCCCAAACCAGCGTGTCCAAACTGGAGCTGAACAAGAACGGCACAAAGGTCACTGGAGTTGTGCTTGCGAGCGGAAAGAAAATTCGGATTAACAAGGAGGTCATGCTGTCAGCAGGGAGCCTTCTCTCCCCCAAGATCCTAGAACTTTCAAGCATTGGCCGCAAAAACGTTCTGGAGAAAGCTGGCATCGAGCAAAAGGCCGATCTTTTTGGTGTTGGAGAGAACTTGCAGGACCACCTACGCATACAGACAACTTATGAACTTCAGTCAAATATCACAGGCCTGGATATCCTACGGTACAACCAGACTCGCGCTGCAATCGAACCAGATCTGTGGCGACAAGGTCAGACATCTCTATATCAGTACGGCGGTAGCTGCTATGGCCTTCTGAAGTGGCAGCAAACAATGGGCAATAATACCGCTCTCCTCCATCTTGCACAGTCAACCGCAAACTCGTCGAACGCCATCAACCGCATGTAGCTCTCCTTCCTATCAGATCCAAGCTCGCGAGCTCCAGACCTCCAAGTTGTCTTCGGCGATGGTTACATCGGCACGCGCGGCTATCCAGCAAATACAACGTCCGGCTATGGCAAAAACTACGCAACTCTTCTTGCCGGCGTCATGCACCCGTTCGCTTGTGGCTCAGTTCACATCAGCAGCTCCAACGCCTCACTCAAGCCCGTCATCGATCCCAAATACCCTAGCAATCCATTTGACCTAGAAGCTGCAAAGCAGGCTGCCAAGTACCTTCGCAAGATGGGCATGGCTAGTCCATTTAAAGATCTCTGGGTCCAGGAATATGATCCAGGGGTTGGCACACAGACAGATGAGCATTGGGAAGCGTATGTGCGGGAGAATGTGAGCGCATTTTATCACCCGCTCAGAACTTGCGCTATGCTGCCAAAAAAGGACGGAGGGGTAGTTGATCCGAGACTGAGGGTTTATGGGGTCGAGAAATTGAGGGTCGTAGATGCAAGTGTGATTCCAATTATGATTTCGGCAAACATCCAGACCGCAGTTTATGGCATTGCGGAGAGGGCTGCTAAGCTGATCGCTGCAGAATACCAGTAGGAAGACACGCCGCAGTGTGAACAGTAGGTAGCATATCCCATAGAGAGAGCCTTACGCAACATGTGGGCCACACGGTCTCCCAATCCTCTTATCAGAGCGATCTTCCATAGGTGGCCTGTACTTCCCAATCACCATTGATTATGTGTTAGGAACGCCCCTTGCTCTTGTCCTCACGTAATCTCACCCTTCTAGCGCAGCGCTGGAGGCTTCAGCGCCGGGATCGTCTCCATCCCAAACCTCCATCATGTCCAACCACTCCAACACGAATGCCGCCACAATTCTCGCCCAATCCCTCACCGTCGCTCCATCCAGGTGCTCCCCATCATCTTGAATCGTATGCCACACTTTCGGAAAAGGGCTGGGGATAACGTGAAGCACTTCGGCGCCCTGATGTATAAATGGCAAATGATCGTCGCTAATGCCAGCAAACCCTGCCATTGTCATATTGACGTCAGGCAGGAAGGAATTCGGGGGCGAGGACTCAAGGATAGAGAGAGATCGTAAGCGGGATTCGATGGTCGAGAGGTGCTTGTATGCCCAGTGAGTGGTGGGAAAGTAGGAAGGGACTGTAGGGGAGGCGCTGCCGAGGAGGTCGAGCAGGAGAAAGAGAGATATTTGGGAGAGGGGCGTGCGATATTGATAAAACTTGCTCGATGGAGGATTTCGTGTAGCTGCCCACTCGCTTGCAAGACTCCTACGCACATTAGCTTCCACACATTCGCCAAGTTATTCTTCCACTTGGTGTGCCAGAAGAACTAGGTCAGACGTACCTCGCTCCATACAGAGAATCGGTGTCCGTCCAGCTCTGAAATGCCTCCTCCCCATCTAAAAGCAGGATCTGAATCCCCATATCCATCTCCACAGTGCCTCCTTCTTCTAGCGCTTGCATTTCATCATACATGCGCTGCACGTGTTGATCCACCACTTTCGCGACCCACATCAGCATAGCACAGGGTGCTGCCGAATCTGTCGCACCTATGAATCCCTTTGGGCTTATCTTGGAATCATAGTGCGCTACAAGCGTTAAGAGGTTGGATTGTCCAGGCTTCACCCACGGTGGCTCGCGCTTGAAGATCAGGTTTTGGAAGGGCAATTCTTTACCGCCTGAGGTAGGGGTCGTTGCCGTGCTGTTTTGCCAGGATATCTCCCATTTAGGCAGCTCACGTTGAAAGTAGGATACAAAGTGCTGTTGTGCTATGGTTTGGCCGGGGGTACCAGGGACGCGGGGGATGAGGACTGGAGCAAGGAGGTCGCCATGTTCGTGGTCAAAAAGATCGCCGGGTGATGGTATCGATTTCAGGAAGCTGTCTGAGAGAGGTTTGTATGCGTTTGTAGAGGATGAGGAAAGGAGGAGGTATGTGAGGATTGAGAGGGAAGATGGGAGTGAAAATAGCATCCTATGTATGCGCTCAAAGGCCTTGGAGCGCGCCAACTGCAATGAGAGGTTGAGGACAGGAAAGCGTATAGCTATGTCATGCTCGTAATGTAAGTGAGGAAGCTGGCATGTCGCGATGTCGAGCACCTCGTTTCAGCACAGATTCTATTGAAACCCCAGTAGCATCGTCCTTACTTCGTTAGGCAGGAGCCGAGTCTTTACTAGTGCCGTCTTACCGAGCACAATTTGTATTGGTGGTGTTGATGTTTCAGGGACGTGTCCTAAAGCTAGGGGGTCGATATTGCACGTGACTATGCACATTCATCTTATCAGATCAGATCTCGGTCTCGGTGCGGAGGATCTAACTCGACTGGTGGGGAAACTCCACTTCCTAATGACGACGTCTGCAGTTGTTGCGAGCACAAGACATATACGACAAAGGTACCAAAGAACTTCGAGAAGGATATCAGCACTCATGGTAAACTGCTACTCAAGATAGCGACCTAACATTCAAAGTGAAATCCTACAGTTTGGCCTTAATCTGCCCCTCAACTTTAACAATCGCTCTTCCGTTAGTAAGCACCGTCTTCCCGCCTTCCACGCGAACAATAAACCTGATCTCCTCAAATCCACCTTCAACCTTCTCTCCCGTCCTCCACATCTCAGTAATCAGTTTGTCAGCAGGCTTCACCGGCGCCGCAAAACGCGCTTGAAATTCTTTCAAGTTCTCCGGCTTGCTCGCACCAAAAGCCTGCAGGATGGCATGTGCAGACATGTTCCAACTGAACAGGCCGTGAATGATAGGACCGCCAAAACCCATCTTCTTGCCGGGTTCAGGGTCGGCGTGCAAGGGGTTATAATCACCGTTGAGACGATAGATGTGTGCGGTCTCCATAGTCGTTTGGACGGTGCGGGTTGCATCAGGGGCACGGTCAGGTGGTGGATAGCTGGAGACCTTGGGGCCTGATAAATGTGTCAGTATGCGCTTCTCGGAGGCAGGTTCAGGCGTTAGTTTTACCCTTAGGACCTCCCCATCCTCCCTGTCCAACGTAGAAACCACTGCCAACAGCTCTGCTATAGGTCTCGCCAGTCTCTGCGTCGACGAGCCTTTGTTCCGTCTCGATGACCGTTCCAGGCTTGCCCTTGTCATAGACGCCTAGTACCTTGCTCCTAATTTCGAATTTGCGACCCTCGCTAGACACAGGGATGGGCTTAAAGAATTGCAGTTTACGCTCGCCATCAAGGACATGCTTGGTATCGAACTTGGGCACGCCTTCGATGGGCTCAGAATTGGAACGAGCGTAAAAGTCGATTACTTCCTGATCGGTGTGCTTGAAGGGCAGAATGATAGGATATGTGGGGAAAGCAGCGAATTGAGGGTGCAATTCCTAACAGGGCAATCAGCACTGGGAATATCACGAGGCTGCATTGTGTATTGTGTGACAGCCGTGACTTACATAGAGAAAGTGCAGCTCATCGGGGTAAGTAGCGCCGATGCTCGCTGCGAAAAGCAGCAAGTCACGCTTCAACCATGAGACCTCATAGCTTGGGAACTCGAAGCCAGCACCAGGTCCTGCCTTTTCGCTCATTGTGCAGTCAGTGTATGATTCAATGCGTTTGATCCAATGCAGGTGTAAGTTTGAACTGTATGAGAAGTATATACGTAACGCTGGAGAAGTTTGGAGATGAGAGCGGGGCGGCAATCACGGTTCCAAGGCCTTGAGCAGCTCTATAGTTTGCCGAGGTCGATGTCGATTCACCACCTCGAAATCGACTATACCCAGATCAGCCTAGAGAGACCAGGTATCCATGTAGTTGGCGTGGTGCCGCCTTCTCAATTGACAACAATGTGACATTTCATCGAACACAGTAATTGACATATTGTTTCATTACTGTTACCGGTGGTTCTCGGTAATTCATATTTGTGCAGTCCATATGTACAGAGTGCCAGCCTTATTTGGCCCTATCCAGCCCACTCATTCACATTTGAAGACGATGCGAATGAAGCCAAATTCAAACATGCTTAAAGCGCAGGATGAAAACATGCGTGATGCACAACAAATAGACCATGACGCCAGCGAAAGTGAGTGACCACCCCAACAAACACAATGCTCCATGAAGTACCCCACGCAATGCAATGAAGGCAAGTTCGAGAAATGAAAACCCATGTGCACTCATCGCAGGCAGGAAACCTCAATTTTCAGCACCCCCAAGCAAAGTCGTGCTTCTGAGATGTACCCGGTCATATGGTCCTTCTGATCGTAACACGAACGTCCAGCTTTCGTATGTGATTTGTAGATTCCATGGCCGTCCCCATTGACCTGAGTGCAAGTAATGAGTGCTTTTATCTAGCACTTGGTATTGTTCATGTGCTCGCTGTGAATGTGGTAGTAAACGTACGGCAAAAGGCCTACGTGCAAGCCGAGGAAAAAAAAACAGAAAAAAAAAATGCGCGACAGGCCTTGAGCGCAATTTGGGACCTTCGTAGACGGATAGTCGAGGGTATCCAGAACAGGTACGAATGAAGGGTCAATGGTGCTCCCAGGGCACCCGAAGACGGTTCGTAAAGATCATAACAGCGCTGCTGAATACTTTTGTCGGGACCAGCCTACGGACAGATTGAACGTTCGTCTAGACATCCATTTGACCATGGTTGAAGATGTCGTGCTCGTTGTTACTGGGAATGACACCGGACATTCTATCTCCGCGTCCTGCTGGTTTGTCCCAGTTGACATCGTCTTTCTCGTCCTCTTCCATCCGATCGTGATCGTTATGAGTCCTGCTACCGAATTGTTGCTCCATAGTGCTCTCGCCGGTGAATGTAAAGCCAGCAAAGTTGGCCTGCATGGTTGGCGACAGAGGCGTCGAAGCGGGATTGACGCCAGAGGCCAGAGCAGCAGCTCGTGCGTTCAGCGAGCCGTTGCCATTGAGAGCGTTTGTGAACTCGGGGTCAAAGTTGGAAACATCCAGCTCGCCCTTGAGTTTAGGCTTGAAAGGTGGCACAACATTCTTCTTCGACAGAGCGTCCCAATCAATGTCGGCAAAGAAAGGATGCTCTTTCAACTCCTGAGCGTCTCGAGTAGCGCCGAGCCTGTGCTTGGGGTTCCTGTTCAGAAGGCCCTTGACAAAGTTGCGGCCCTCGGTACTCAAGGCATCCCTGGGGAATCTGACCTTTCCAAAGGCAATGTTCTTGTACATTTGTTGGGTGTCTTCCGCATAGAAAGGACTCCAGCCGCAGCACATCTCAAATACTAGCACACCAAGAGACCAAAAGTCGACCATCTTTGTGTAGCCGTGCTCGTCCAAAAGTACCTCGGGTGCCAGATACTCAGTTGTGCCGCAGAATGTGTTGGTAGTCGCGTTCTCAGTAAGGTTGGCTTTGGAGAGACCAAAGTCACATAGTGCGATGTGACCATTGGCGTCCAGCAAAATGTTCTCCGGTTTTAGATCGCGGTAGACGATGTTGTGCTCGTGCAAGTGCTGGAGCGCCAGGATCAGTTCCGCAATGTAAAACTTGGCACGGGCTTCCTGGAAGCGACCCTCTCTCTGAAGATGCCAGAACAGTTCGCCCCCAGACATGTAGTCTGTGACGAGGTAGAGGTCAGATGGTGTCTGGAACGAGAACTTCAGGCCAACAATGAAGGAAGAGTCTGCCATGGCCGTTCTGACCAGAATATTTCGCTCGCCAAGGGTGTGTGCCACCTCCTTCTTCTGGACAATGACCTTCTTCGACAAGACCTTCATAGCGTAGATCCGCTTGGTGTCACGCTTGCGAACCTGGAAGACCTGGCCGAATGTGCCCTTGCCAATGAGCTTCAGGATCTCAAAGTCCTCGGGGCCGTATGACTTCTTCTCAATCCTGTGGAAGTCGAGCTTGAGGTGGATCTCACCAGTGACCTTGCCACTCTCACCCTCGCGAGGCTCCAAAGCGAACCAGCCATCGTACGGCTGGTCGTATTCAATCAGGTTGGGACAGAAACGAACGTGGCCGAGGAAGGCTTCACCGTTCGCGCGGTCGTAAACAGAGATATCGACCTCGGCGTGATCACCAACGACATCACTGTATCCTGTTAGCGTGGGGAGGGCTAGCGCAGCGTGTACATGGGAACCTACAATTCGGCCTCGTGCTCCCAAGTGGGATTTGTTGTTTCTTCAAACGTGTCATCTCTGGCATCTGAGCTGTGGCCACTGTTGCTGCTCTGACGGCTCTTCATTGGGATGGCCATCGGCTTTTGCATCTCGCTTTCGGTCCGTCTCATCTGCATGGGGCCACGACGTCCCTTGGTGTCATCGTGCTTGGGTCCATCCGAGATGTACTCGGCCCATTGGAACTGGATGACGCAGTATGGATCTGTGCTTGCACGCAGGTCCCGTCCCTCTGAGATGGTCACCGTGAGCTTGCCCTTCGGCGGTCCGACTACGGGCGACTCCTTATCTGACCTGTTCGATGTTTTCGAGTCTCTCGAGTTATTCGAGGCAAGCGAGTTGCGTGACAAGTTTGATGTTGGTGGTTTGCCTTCTTGTGAGCGTGTGCGGGGTGTCTGGGGAGGAGTAGCCTGATTCTGCGGCGACGCGAAGTCGCCTTCCGTTAGCTTCTCTGTTTCACCATTCAACTGCGAAGCTGAGGGGGTTCGAGAAGAGGCACTGGGAGCAGGGCTGGGCAGCATAGTTTGATTAGGGTTGACCTTCTCCGTGTTCTCCTTCTCTTTGGGTTCCATTGATGCGGCGTCCGAAGACGGAGCGGATGCGGGGTTGGAACTTTTAGACAATGAAGATTTGCTTTGGGGCATGAAAGAATCACGAACCTGGCCAAAGTAGCTATGCAGAATACCCGGCAGTCGTTTGTCAGTGGGGTCCGGACGCGGCGTTGAGGCACCAGGTGGAGTCGAGCTGGTAGAGCCGATCTGATCGTGGGCTTCGTCATCGTGGGTCGCTGCTCTGTGCGGCGTCAGTAGGGCGTTGTGGGCCGACATCTTTGAGGTGCGGGCAGTTGTCTTGTTGTGCAGCAGCAGTTTCGGGGAAGTGCAAGATGGATGGCAGTGCTTTGGAAAAAAGGGTGCAGGGGCGAAATGCTGGCCCAAGGCATGGAATGTGTAACGTTGACATCGGCATTCAGCAGCTACGCTACTGGCTGCCACCTTGGTGCTGAGCTAAGCAGTGGCCGCAACTGCCCTTTGCGAACTTGGCGTGCCCTCACCACTGCCCAGCGAAGTGCAACAAAACGCAAAAAGAACGCAAGACTGGGGGGGGGGGGGGGGCTTACCTCTGGTTTCCCATTGCCTGCCGCAGCAGGTCTGCTGCGGCTGAGGGAGCGCCACCGTTGGTCGAGGTCATCTTGCCAAACTTGGGCGGCGGGCGGGCAGTAGGCTTGGTTGGTTTCTCGTTGTTGCTGGCGTTCAAGGTGGACAGCGTAGGCACTGCACTCGAGGATTTGGTTGACAGGTGACGACGGGGTCGTGAGGCCTTGGTGGGAGAGATCTCAGAAACGCGTGATACTAGTCCGGGTCGAGCTGGACGAGCATCGACGGCAGCAGCGCTGGACGGAATGGTGGTGGTTGCTCGAATGCTGGGTCGCAGTGTGTTGGCGGTGGAAGCTGTGCTGGCGGTACGTAGGCTCGAAGTCGCGGGAGACGAGATAACCGGGTCCATGTGTTGCGGGCGTGAAGTCATATGTAATAGATAATCCACTGGAACCTGGCTTGCTGCACTAAAACAGCGTTAGCCGCTGCAATGAAATGAGAAAACTCTGCTAAGGCTTCTATCGGGCCTGCACGAGCGTCGCGCGAAGAAAGACACCCGAGATCTTCCAGGGCTCAATGCGGCGGCGGTGAACAGCGCGGTACTTGACGACTGGGTACCTTGGGACGCTGTGCGTGTGCCGGCGGCCAGTGAACAGGAGAGACCTAACGAACAAGACCTAGCGAACGAGACCTAGCGAACGAGACCTAGCGAACGAGACCTAGCAAACGAGACCTAACAAACCTAACAGCCAACTTCAAGCGTAGGGCGGGAGCCGTTGGGAATTACACACTGCGGCGAACGGACGCCTGTGGGATTGTATAATATTGGCGGCGCGCTCACTTAGAGGCTCCAGCTTATTAGTTGTGCGACCTCCTCACGTTGATGCTGATATGATAGCCCCGTCGCCGCGGTGAGGGCAAGATAGGCAAGTGCAGTGCCGCTCAATCGCATTCACCTCAACACAAAACCATGACTTCGAGGACACGAGCCGGGCAGTTGCATTCATCGTCTGGCACTCGTCTGGCACTCATCAGTCACTGCAGCACGCAACTGGCAACCACCCTGGCTTGCTGTGTCCGACAGGGCACAACTGGCAACCATTTCACCGCCACTACAGTCATCTGTTGACACCATTCGCAGTCTGTGCTCGGCGACAAGCAAGTCAACCGGCCGACAGGGTCGTCTCCCGCCCAAGAAGGCTCAAGTGCAATTCCTTACGCTAAGGGACGCAGCACGATGACGCTGGTCTCCACCACGCAGCCAGCGTCGTGGATCGTCCGCGCCGGCGAGCGTGACGACCCTGGCTTAGGATCTCGGAGGTTGCCAATCGTTGCGTGAACTGCGCTGCTATGCGGCTCCACCACTGCCGTATCAGTCCTTAATCAAGTGGGCAGCGGATGTCCTCACGACTGATGAAATACGCCAAGTGAAATGAAGTGGTATCCACGAGGCATTGCCCAATCTCCCTGCGTAGGTTGTGGAAACTGTCGTTACAGGAAAAGACGCAGTGATCCACACCCTTGATGCACTGATGGGATGGTGAGCTGCATATGCCGCCGCGGGCGCCCGATGCGGCAGCCGGGACCCTGATAGCAGCAGCCGCAGGGTGGAACTGTATTCACTGGAGCAGAGTCGACTCGAGTGGCTTTCATGTGATGGCTGGCCGGCTGGCTGGCTCGCTGTTTCGAGTAACTGATGTGCCCGGGCAAGCTGCCCAAGGAATAGTGGTGACCCAGAATAGGCCTGCGTGCCCTCTTCCCTCCAACCAAAGACTCCATTACCTAACCCGAGTGTTCAGGTTTGTCTGTTCCCCAGCACCAGGTCCGCTGCAGACGCTTCAGCGTGTCACAAATGTCATCGACATGGACGTGCATGATTGACTGCTGATTGGCGTGGCGGACGGAGAAGGAGCAATGTTGTTCCTGCATGCACCCGGCGCGCCTTCTTTGTATACATAAATGTCCAAGCTCACCGAGGGCAGCGCGCTGCCTTCAAGACAACCAAATACTGTGTAAACGCCCATCATGTCTGACCGCGAGTTTGGCGGCAACGATGACCTGTCATTGCCAAAAGGTGTGTTTCGTGTCACACCGTGGGCTTATTAAGGCAACTGACGCGTTCAGCGACCGTACAGAAGATTGTGCAAGATATCCTAGCAACTGAACCCGGCATGACGTTTGCGAAAGACTCGCGAGACCTGCTTATAGAGTGCTGCGTCGAGTTCATCACACTCATCTCTTCTGAAGCCAATGAGATTGCCGAGAAGGATGCAAAGAAGACAATAGCCTGCGAACACGTCAAGGCAGCGCTGGAAGAGCTAGACTTTGGAGAGTATGTGCCCGCGATCCTTGAGGTTGCGCAAGACTATAAGAAGCAGCAGCAGGTATGCGCGTTCATCCAGAGCTTAGAGAGGCGCGTGCTGATATCTGCCAGAACCGTGAGAAGAAGCAAACCAAGATCGAACAGAGTGGCATGACTGAAGAGGAGCTCATTCGTGCGCAAGAAGAGCTTTTCCGCTCGGCTACGGACAAGTTCCATTCTGCGCCATCATGATCAAAGTCATCTTAATGAATAATACAATACGATACGAGCTGCGAGGCGTTGAGGGCGTTGACCACACAGGTCTCTGGGAGGCGTTTGGGACATAGATGGGGGCATATGAAGGCCATTCATTCCGGCATCACGGGCCGCATTACTTCAGAAATGCTGCAAAACCGCAGAGATAATGAAACATGTGAGACGTTGGCTGAAGCAGCATTGCATTCTGCAGCTACAACACAAGACCAGCCACCACCACGTCCAAAACTACATACTTTGTTCGCTGATATCGAGTGAGTGGGTGCAGTCCGGCTGAGCTGGATTTGGGACGGCTGCGCGCGGGGGCCAGTGACGTTGCGCGCCAACACCCCACGAACACCGGCAATCAGCCGCAACCCACCTTTTGCCTATCACTTGCACTACCACGCAGCTCTACCCTGCATACCACTATACACGATAACCACATACACGGAAGGCTTAGTCAACATGTCTGGTCTTGAAAATGCCCTCTTCAACCTCAAGGTCCGTCGCGCGCGCGCGCTCTCTCTCTCACACACACACACACACACACACGCCCACACACGCCCACACACTTCAGCCCGAGAACGCAATATACTGACATGTGTAGTTCACAGCAAAGTCGCTGAATCGACAGTCGCTCAAGGCTGGCAAAGAGGAGCAACAAGAGAAGGCGAAGCTCGAGAAGGTGCGCAGGCGTACGACCGACCCACAAGCGTGATAACTCACCAACGCTTCCGCAGGCTATGAAGCAAGGCCACAATGACATTGCTCGCATCTACGCCCAGAACGCCGTCCGTAAGCAGAACGAGAAGCTCAACCTGTTACAACTAGCCTCACGAGTCGATGCCGTCGCTGGGCGTGTCCAGACAGCTGTCACAATGCGGCAAATCACCGGCAACATGATGAAGGTCAACCGCAGTTTGGACGTTGCCATGAAGTCTATGAGTCCGGAGAGGGTATGTTTTTCAAGTGCAGCAGGATTGCCTGAGCAGCAGGTATGGTATAAGATCGAGGGCTGATGACTGTTCAGATTGCCGCTGTCATGGTCGATTTTGAGAAGCAGTTCGAAAACATGGACTCTGCAACCGAACTCTACCAGGACGTCACCTCATCAGCGACCGCTGTCGGCACACCACAGGAAGATGTCGACCGCCTGATGGCACAGGCTGCAGACAAGGCTGGTGTCGAGCTGCAATCTGACCTCCAGGAAGCACCAAAGACCAAGGTCGGCCCCACAGAGCAAGAGGAGGATGCATTTACTGAGCGACTACGCGCACTGAGGAACTAGGAGCGCAGTTTCATATCATAATTTGCCGGCGTACTCTGGAGTTTGGGAGCAGGAGCAGGACACTGCATATGCAATCTCTAGAAGTCTTAGCATATGAGGCTTTATGACATTAGTATACCTATATCACGAATTCAATACTTCTGGGACCCTGTTTCAGCGCGACGGATAACTGTATAGATGAGTTTTTGCCATCTTCGCTGACGTTTGCTGAATGATCTACTACACCCGTCCTTGGGTTCCCGCTTCATCTAGTGACTACTATCGAGAGCTGTCAGTGTAGACTGACCCAACGCTTCGCATGAACGAGACGGAGACTCGCTCATGCCTTGATATCGTGCAAGCAGAACTAGATTAGGGAATCATAAGCATGTGCAAAAACATGCCAAAAAACATGGAACAGGGGGGGTATCCGCTAATGGTTACCCACCTAACTACCAATCCGCAGGTACGCTGCTTGAGTGAGGCTGTGCGAGCGGGAGGCTTTGTTGTCTCCTAGCCATTTACAGCAAAAGCCCTTGATTTAACCGTTTTTGGTCATGTTGGCGCAGGAAATGGGCAGCAGAGACAAGTTGATAGTAGTATGTACTGAAGCAAGAACTTGGGATCCTGGGTGAGGACGAGGCTTGGCACAAGCACCAAATCTTAGGGGCGCTTGGAGCAACGCCCCCATCTACCAAAGGACCTTCCGGCATCAGGTCCTCTCCTCTTGAAATGTAGCCAGGGCTTGCCTGTAGCATCGAGTCAAGTAAACCACGCCATACCCGTGGTATTCCGGCCGGTGACATTTGGACCCACTCAACAATGGACGTGGCAACCGTCTTATCCCTAATTGATAGTCACTGTAGACAATAGTCATCACCGAGCTGATTCAGAGGCTATGCAGAGCATTTATCCTGGCTTCCACTCTATAAGCCAGCTGGTGACGCTGAGTCTCATCATATGTACAATGTGAGTGGAAAGGGCTTCTCTGTTAGTGTTTAGGCCTTTTGAAACGAATACTCACCAGAGGAATGTACACTACACAGTGAAGTATATTTCAATGGCCATTCAAGTTGGCTGTTGGTAATAGACCGCTGTGTAATAGACCGCTCTTCTGGCTTGCATGTGTGCGAACTCCATCTACTAGGCAGATCTGGGTGCGATGAAAATTAAGCTGGGCTAAACAAATCAAGCGAGAGGAACAACTTAACGGAAGTCACATCATCATGTTTAGGCCAAGAAACAACGATACAAGACAGGCCTTTCGTGACTTGAACGGACACTTGATCGCTACACCAGGAAGGAAACTTGACGATTCTATTCTAGCTCGTATATCCATTGGAATTCTTAAAAACCCTGCGAGAAGTTGTCACTTGAGTATCTGATATCAATGAACAACTGTTCTAGATGCTGTTCAGTCATGTATTCGAACAAAGTGTGCTTGAGAGCTTAGCCACAAGCATCCGGGTCCGAAAGGCGTTGGTCAATCCGACTCACATATCGTATCTCAAGGTAGCGGGTGTTGATCTAGGCATATGAGTGCAAACTGAAATGATACAGTATGGGGGGAGAACCGTACTGGGGTCAAATATACATTACACCTGCAACATGGGCAAAGACACGTCTAAAACGGTATTGTTACTATCAAGAAAAACTTACTCAAGAGATTCAAAGGGGTAAACCTTTTGCTCCCCAACAAACACGTACTAAGACTTTTCCCTTGGTCAGCGCTTTAACCAATACCCCTCAAGACCAAATTGAAGCACTACTTGGTCCAGTTTCTACCCTCAGGATTCACCCAATCCATACGTGTGGCCTGCATGATTTGTTGTTCTGAGGCTTCAGGCCTGCGTTTAGCTCCATAGATAGAGTTTCCTGATGTTAGCTTTACCATTTTGAGGCGTTTGTGTGAAGACAAGTCTGGGAACACGCTGCTCGTGACAGCGAACGATCGAAGTCCAACTACCGAGCAGCTGTACTGCACATACGGTTTCTCATACAAGACCATGGTAAAAGTACAAAATGTTAGATATGAGCAAAGCTGAGTGTTGCGCGCGCGCGAGAGAGAGAGAGAGAGAGAGAGAAGTGATTGTGTATGCATATCTCTTATACTCACGGCGCCCTTTTCTGTTTCTTAAGTGGAATGAAGAAGCCAATCACATGGCATGCCGCTTTGAGAATTTCGTTTGTGGCTTTGGTTGAATTTAACAGCGTGCGTGAGTTCTAAGACTGTGCAGCTGTTTTGCAGATAACAAGCTCGATACCTTTATATGGTAAACATGCGTTGGTCTGGTTCCAAGCATCGGGCCCGAAAACATATCTCAGTCAGACGCATATAGGCAGCACGAGCAAGAAGGAGAATGTAAATTGATTGTGCATGGGCGGGTTACGTGGAGAGCAACCAAAATCTAACGTGTGAAGTGCTTCAAGACAAAACTAATTATATTATTACACTGTGGTGAGAATACAGTCCTTATGTGACTTGTTGTTGTCAGAAGGAATGTGTAGTCCCAAGACCCGCGCAGGTGCACCCGTGCAGGAGCTTGGACGTGACTGTATATAAACACAGACAGACCTCAGCACTTGCGGATTGCTCCTTAGTCAACACAATACAATACAGTACCACCACTACCGTTATAACCTAGCGGAGCTCACCATTAGGTAGTCATACTACTACTACTACTACTACTACTACTACTACTACTACTACTACTACTACTACTACTACTACTACTACTACTACTACTACTACTACTGGTGCTAGCCTCTTAACACCTTGCAAATGAATCAATAAACACTGAATATGGAGATGTGCACAACCAAATCCTGAAAATGGCGCTTGGCTAGATGACTGGTGAGATGGGTGAATATCTGCTCAAAGTGACATGATTATATGTAATGAAATTCACAGACATTTGATAGACTTGGTATCTTAATATAGCACTGGAGTAGTCGTTTTACCATAGTCTTTCGAATCCACCAAGACGTCTTCGATTTTAGGAACACTGATCTTCATCAGAGCTCTACCGCCCTCATAGATCCAAGCATCAATCGGTAAGTTTACAATAGGCATGAGTCTTTTGCTTCACCCCTGCATCCTACAAGACCGCATACAAAACGTACCACACGGCACATAGCAGCCTAGATTGTGAGCGTCTGTCCCGCCTCCTTAGTTACTGCAGCCTTAACATTCGCCGAACCAAGAACTGAGTACGTGTAAGGGAAAGAACTGGCAGTCAGAGTTCCCTTCGGCGCGGTATTTGCACTCTCGCCGCCGAAAATCGTATCGATGACAACTGCATACCCGTCTTTGGCGCTACTTTCTGTATATACCATCTTCTTGCCACTATTCTCAAACACAGTACTTTGTACTAGCGCTTGCGCATTCATACGTGTGTTGACACCTGTATCCTGCTCGTTGTAATAGTTGTTTAAGATATGTGCCGTGCCGAAGCGCAGGAGCGGTCCGCGCGAAGCAACCTTGTAGAAGTGGTTGTTTGCATAGGTGACACGCAGATGGCCAGTGTCTTCGGCGGCATTGGAGTCGGAGTGGCCTACCAATGTACCCTTGGACTAAACTCATGTCTCAGAGAATGATCATTGGTATAAACACAACGGAAAACTATTAGGAGAAGAGGAGTGAAGCCTACATGGTTGTGGAAATATGTATGCGAAATCGTAACAAAATCTGCGGCATGAGATAGGTCAACTAGGCCGTCGTATGTGTCCTTGCCGACTTTCTCATCACCAGAGAGGTCGCAGTGGTCAACCCAAACATTTGTCGAATTGTTAATGGTGATAGCATCTCCATACGCAGCGAGGACCTTGGCAATCTTCATATTCCTGATGATTACGTTTTTCTGGCCGAGAATGGTGAGGCCAATGCCAGTAAGAGCTGGCAAGTGTCAGTGTCTCTTCAACGTGAGGAGCATGCAATCGAGCATGTGTGGCTATGAATATACAGCTACCAGCTTTTCCAACAATTGTTTTATCCGATGTAACAGATACCTTTGAGGTACCAGTAATGGCACCTTGCACAATAATGATGCGTGCGCCTACTGCACTCGCCGCAGCAGTGAGCTGAGGCAGTGTGCTGACGGTGATGGTTTCCCCACCAGCGCCGCCTTTGGTGCTGGACAAGCAAATCAGTGTACGACCTGAAAGTTCGTGAGTATATTTACCCTCCATTCTGTGTAGCGTAGCCGATGTTGGCGGCATCAGTGACACTTGCTCTCTTAGCCAGCACTTTTGCAGTACCCTCCTCAAATGTGAGGGTTGGTGCCGCCGAAACTAGGGCAGATGCAAGTAGAAGAACGGTAGTATAGAGCTTCATTGTATGTTTTTCGATTGCAGAAACTGGTAGTTTAGTGACAAACTGTCTGACGGACTGTGGGCTCAATTTGTATGCTCTGTCGGTATTTGATCCGCTGTATTTGTTCGACAGTCCAGCATCATATGGCATTGAATTCTCCCTGACTAATTCCGTACACGTTGGTGGTATATTGCTATAAAGCTCCCTTAGGTGGAAGTGCGATATTGATCGATGTCAGAGGTACACTGCATTTGATTGAGATGTCTTGCCGATCCATCGCGTGATTACTGTTGTGACATTCTGGTGGATTGTTTCGAGGCCTGGCTTGACGTGGTAGCTCTTGGCAAGTTGGAGATATATAGAAGTGGTCGGAGAATTTCCTCGTTGGCGGAAGATCTGTGAATTCATCGCCACGGATTTGCTTGCACCACATCACAGGGCCGGATATGAGTAGTAGTAGTAGTAGTAGTAGTAGTAGTAGTAGTAGTAGTAGTAGTGGTATTGTATTTACGTCCTGGTATATTTGGCAATTGCCTTTACATACATAATGACCTCCCATGGGGTACTGCGGACGCGCCAAGCGCTAAAGCGGAGGCGGCTCTTGTGTGAGTAGACCTCTTAGTAGAGGCGTTTCTTGTTTTCCCTTTCCTCCATGCGAGAGTAAAAGAAATGTAGTCTGTTGCATGATAATGCTAGTGTCGTTACCTATGTACAGGGGCGAGCGATTGCGCACGCGTAGGGCCGAATATGAGGAACGCCGGTGAAGATATATAGTGTTTCGGCCACTATTGGAACATGTCTTACTTAGTTCGGGTAACATCGACGGCTAGTCTTCTACCTGTATGGCATTTCCAATCATACGAAGTGGTACCGTTGATGTTGCAACTATAAAAAGAGCTTCAGGGTGTAGTTCTGCAAAACTTCCATTACTCCTTTTGCGGCGTTGGATAATACATTCTCTAAAACTAAGCCCTAAGCCATGCTGCTGTGACGCACGTCAGAACTACTTCCACATAAAGATCTTTTGGTCAACAAGTGTAGTCCAGACCATTCAACCCGCGAGCGTGTGGAAACTAGGGGCCTGAAAGGGTTATAGATTCGTCTAAAAACTGAAACGTTGCCGGATTTTGAAGTAGTATAAGGCCATAAGATTGCGAAAAATGTTGGTCTCACCGTAGACAAGAAACCATTTATGGCATGCTGACGCGTTTACATAAATTGACTCTATCGTAAGCAGTGATGTCAACAAGTAAGTCAAGTACAAGTCAAGTCCAAGTATACTTGATCTCGGAGCACCCTCTGGTACGTGCAACCCTGCACGTCCCTTCACGAGGTCCGTGAACAAGTCAAGTCCAAATACTTGAGGACTTGACTTGCTTGTTGCCAACTCTGATCGTAAGACTCGTCCTGAATATTTGCGAGATCCTGCAATCCTCTACCGCGAGCGCATACATGATGCAAATAGGTATTGGAATATGCCTAAAAGACGCCGTTGTCCATGACGCAGTCCCTATATTAGAATATAAACTGTTACACTAGACAATTCTCCTGTACCTTTCAAAGACGGGGCCCCCATGGAGCGGAAAGAAACGCGAAAATGTAACCTTGCAGAAGCCAGAGCTCGTGTTCATGTCGTTGAGCTTGATATGCAAATAAAGAGATGAGTTCCAATGCAAAGACACATCCTGTAATCTGATATGATGGAAACCATGACGATACTGTAGCCCTCTCTTCTTCACAAGAATGCAACGACTGAAGCAAGCTCATGGATGAACTTGATTTTAGGAGCTTGACCGACGTGTTCGCATTTGCCGCTTGGTTGATATACAGAGCATCGATGCAAAGACTATTCAACCACACCACCTTTACACAAATTTATGAGTGCAACATAGAGAGTGTCAGTGACTAAAAGCCAATGCCCACATAGTCGGATTGCCCTTTCGCCAGTAGCCCCGCCCTACGCGTACAATAGCACTTCAGAAACGGTACGCCTTCTAGTAATACATGATGGAGTCAGCACCGGATTGAATGGCCTCTGAGTTCGTTCGTTTGTCTGCTTATAGAGACGAGCCAGTCGGACCTCTTTAGTAAGTTTGATGAGTAGCCGGTACAAGCAATGTCCGCGAAATACCGATATCGCAGAGCTGACTAGTCCTCCGACAGGTCCCTAGTTGTGATGAGAGTACGAAGTAGGGTATCGAGTAAATGAATTGCAGTACGCTTTGGCGTACAGCGCTCAAGAAAACATGCAGAAGCCGCTGGTGCTCGAAGACAATAGCGATGAAATTACGTGTCCTGAACGCCGCGCTATGCTTAAATTCAATGTAGAGTCGAAAAGCTCATAATTCGAGATATGGCCAATTTCCTACTCATCCTGCTGCCACTGGTACTCCAGTTTCTCAATGTTAGCCTTGCGGTTCCTCGATTTGAACCATTCACTCTCGAACCCATTGCCTCTATCCACACCATCCCACCGGTGACCAGGGCGAATGCCATACCGATTTGGCTGGAAGGCTCCAGTGTACAGCGGTTTCCCTGTGACACTGCGCCCAGCCTTCTTCTTGCGCAGGAATCCAGCTGCAGGGTCGTTCCAATGTCCTCGCTCCTTCAGCTCGTCATTTAGCTCCACGTCGTCGGCGTATCGTGCAACTGTCATTGTCTTCGCATCCTGTAGCTGCTGTTTCCGCTTTGCAGCAGCAGCATTCTGCACGTCCCCACGAGCCTCTCTTACTTTCTCTAACCTTACACGTTCCTCTTCTTCGGCCTTTTTCCGTGCTTCTGCGCGCTTCATTGCAACATTGATGATTCGACCGCTTGCGTCTCGATAGATAGTCTCTTGTGCCGCAGCACCCATCTCTTTTGTAGCCTTTTCAGCCTTCCGCTGCTCGGCGTCCTGTCGTTCCTTCATGTCTGCAGCCACCTGCGCCGCTGTCTGTAGACCTGCTCTTGCGCCAGATTCCAACCTCAGCACTCCTTCCGTATCCACCATTTCTGGTGCTTCATCTTCAGCGTCTGCGGCTTGTTTACGATCGGCGGCGGTTGATGCTATGATTGCGTCTGCAGCGGCTTCATCGGCTGCAAGTTGTTGTGCATGCGAGGGTGCTGCGACACCTACTGTTGCCCACGTTGCGGCGCTGGTTTCCTTGGATTTTTTTTTAGGCTTCTTGAGGCCTGCTGTTCCCACTAACATTACTGTCAGCATATTTGAACCCGCATGCGCTTCTATGAGATCCTACTAATCATAGGTGCATCTTCAGCATCTTCGTCTGCGTTATTCTTCCACCCCAAGATGTCATCGTCGTCGATTGTAAGGCCACTATTCTTTTCTTTTCTCTTGCGCTTTTTTGACTTCTTTTCTGAGTCTGCCGTTAGGTAGTTTTTCGCCAAATAATCGGCAAGAGACATGTTGTGGTGAGATGTTATTATGAAAATGTGCTTTCCAGTAGTTGCCAAAGTAGAATGCTCAGGAAGCTATAGGTCTTGGCAATGATGCTTGTCACGTGTTGACGCGATGCAGCGCGCAGCCATCCGCGCCGAATGGATCAACCACATCGACTGATTCACTACAAGAACATTTTACATATATCGAAAGAGGTCTATTCAATACGATCCTTTAGAGCTTTCCGTCGGAACTTTGGACGATCAGAGGTACTTTTGAAGTACAGCAGCCATATTTGGTTTGTCTCAACATCATGGCACCAGGTGCACGCTCAGAGGAAGCATGGTTGTGGCATACTACGGTCTGTGAGGCGATACAGGAGGTGCCTTATGGCAAGGTGACAAGTTATGCGCACATTGCAAGACTGGCTGGGAAACGTGAGCGCTCCATACGCATGATGTGATGAGATCATGAATCACTGACATGTTGTAGCTCAATGCCCAAGGTAAGACATGGTATCACAGAGACACACCAGCTGTCATATAGCTTACAGGTGGCGTTAAAGACAAGTCGGCGTGTGTCTTAAGCATCTGCCTCCCCCGTCAACAGATCGGAGTAAGAGCCCAGCCTTTCATAGTAGTAACGTGCCCTGGCAGCGCGTGATCAACTCCAAAGGTGGTATCAGTCCAAGGTCAGTAAACTATCTTTGTCCGTTTCATTGCTCTTGTACTCCCTTTCTTGAGGTCTTTGTCTGACTTGACCAAGAGGACCAGGCGCAGCAAGCCAACAGGCTGTTGCTTTAAGAAGAGAGGGAGTGGAGGTCAGCGAGGACAGCATGGGCCAGTACACGGTCGATTTCAAAGATTACGGTTGGTTTCCAGACGTGCTCCCAAGCGAAGCAGGCTTAGTGGAGAGCAGCGATGAGGAAGACGAAACAGCAGCACACCATGCCTGAAATCGCTGGTGCGGCATCCAGGAACAGTTTGTGACTACGATGAGGCTGACTTAGCACGTTACTGCTCCACGAAGGTTGATTGGTGGTGTTAAGATATGGTTTGCGTTGGTGGGCTTACTCAGGGGCTGAACGTAACGTTATCATGGAATGAAGGGCATGGAGTAACGTACCGACTAGACTGCTCATCAAAACAGGGTGTACGGGTGTACGGGTGCCCGTCCTACCCGCAAAGGGCGCAGGTTGTTGACCGGCCAGTTCCGGGTTGTTATCAGGCTGGAGTTTGAGGGGTTTGTCGTATAATTAGCCACAGTTCATTGATGGTACTCAAGCGCAAAGCAAGCATGTTGAATTGCCAGACTAGCATAGCTGGAGCAGCCTAGCACATCATCGTTCCACAGACACAATAACAAGTGCTGAGATAGTTGCTATGCTGAGCCTATCGATAACTGCGTGTTTGTTGTTAGATGACGGGATGTTGTTAGATGCCGTGACGGCTACTGTCTGAGGGAAGCCGGGATTATGTGGGGTCGGCGATCGGGACACGCGTGTGCATCGACCTCAACCCTGAACCAACAACGGCCAACGCTCAGCCTTCAGACCACCCACGTTTGTGAATGCAAGGCGCATGATTCCCTAATGATGCCATCATGGGCGCAGGCCACCAGCGCGTCGAACCGGATCATAAGTGGGCTGGTGGGCCTCGGCGTATCGGAGCTGGCACAGGTGATCACGTAGCTAGTAGCTTCCCGCGCCTCAAGATCCTTATCATAGACCATACCATGGATAATAGAGGTGCCTACGACGTCGCTCACTGCATAAAGGGCGGTATTAACGCATGAGTAAACAGTTTCCCCGCGCTTTCACAAGCCTCGTTCCCTTAATCTGAGTACATACATCGCCACTTACCTGCCTAAACACTTGAGTCACTCACCAGTCATATCCAAGACAGTTGCTACCAGTCAGCAGTCACGCCTTCTCTCACTACCGAGCTTATTACACCCTGCTGCAGCTGTCATACCTTCCGTTTGTCGACTCTGTCAATCATCCCTCATTCACAATCAAGTTCTCACACTCCATCACCTAATACACCAAGGCGCTCCAAATCTATCCTCCTGTCGACATATCACCCCTACAAGTCAATCCAGTCTCTTCAACAATCGCCATGGCTTCTGAGCAGACCTACACTAGCGACCTCCGCAGCGACGCCAAGGAGTACCGTCGTGACAAGGACAGCAGGGTGAAGTGGGCTAACGGGACGTCCTATGGACCCGGTCGACGCGTCGAAGACGGCAAGCCTCGCCCTGCTCGTGTCTTTCCTAACATCAAGTGAGTCGCCGTTGCCTTTGGACCAAGTGGACAGGTGTTAACAAGCGCAGATCGTCCTATCCCGGTCCAATGAAGGCACGAACTGCTTTGAACAAGGACATGGCTATCGCCAGCGACGACTCATCAGCGGATGAGGAAGTTGAACACCCATCCAGTGCCCCTGCTCCAGACGCCGATATTGCCTACTCTTTCGATGCTGAGCGAGGGCCAAGTCATGGCAGCCAGATACTGAATGTCGCTCTTGAAAAGGCAATCGAACGATATGAGATCCGTGAGACAGACAAGTTGATCAAGAACGAGTATGAAGTGCTGGATGCTGATGGCGAGCTCCTGTCTCCAGCCCCAAAGAAGAGGCATGTTGCGCCCGAGGACGCTGATTACGAGTTCGTCGAGGCGTAAGGTCTCAAAGCTGCAACACCAGCCTCTTCCTTTACTTCGTTTCCGCTCGTCTTCTTACTTGCATACACCTAACTGGCGTTTCTCCTTGTATACACCTGGCACCTGTCCCATTTCTATGCCACTATTTTAACTTGCTTTATTCGCATTGTACGGTTTATGGCATCAATAGGTGAGCGTACGGCGCTTCCTGAGGACTTGAGCAGCCGTATACCACGTTGGCTTGCCTCAAGTTTATTACCTTGTTATCTGGTTATGACAGACTGGCTATTAGTTCAATGTGGTACCCTACTATCCTGTCAGTATGGACTTTGTCCGAACATTTAGTTCCATGGTAGTCTGGATCGATGCAAACATCGAGTTGCATGAATACATGCTTCTCTGACCTTAAGAACTATTCCTAGGCCATATCCGATCTATTGAACTGATGATGCAAGCCGTAGCGTTGGTGATTTGTCGTGCTGATGCAATGTGCCTAGTTTCAAGCCGGAGCCCAAGTGGTGTGTTCTGCCAAGCTGCTGCGCAGAGGCGTTTATTACTCAGTAAAGCATACGTCATCCTATCAACCAGCCAGCCGTCTCGTGCACATTGTTATTAGAAACCGACTTTTCTGCGACTAATTTCAGCCTGGTGTGCCTATTGTCACCTAGCGTAGATACGATCATCACTTTACTGGGACCATTGGTGCATTGTGCACTCTCACATTTCAAGTGATGGACTAACTTCTTTCCCTTTTTCCTTCGACAGCACCTGCTGCTCGAAATTCCCCTATTCATCAGAGCATTTTTCACATTCAGCACCATGCCTGGAGCTCGACCAAGATGGATGCTACACGTGCAGGCCGTGTTTTGGAGATTTCTTATGGGAATTGGCATGTCTCTTCACAAAATGGCACGACCTAGGCCTTCTCGACCTGCGTTCCACAGAGATATCGATGCGACTGTATCACCCCTCAAAGGCAAATTTCGACTCTATTTCTATGTACCAAAAGACTACAAGCGCTACAAGAAGCTCAAGGGAAATAAGAAGTACCCTTGCGTAATCAACTTCCATGGCGGAGGCTTTGTCCTTGGTACGGCTCACGACGATGCGCGCTGGTCAAATATCGTCGTCGAGGAGGTCGGTGCAGTAGTAGTCTCTGTCGCATACCGCCTTGCACCAGAGTTTCCATTCCCTACTGCTGTAGAAGACGGTGCAGACGCAATACTATGGCTTGCGCAACACGCAGAGGAGCTCATGCTAGATCCAGACCGATTCGCAGTATCAGGTTTCTCTTCAGGAGGAAACATGAGCTTTACAGTACCTCTGTGTCTGCAGGGCGAACTCTTCGATCGAACGCCATCTGGCGCCCGAATCATCGACGGACGAGCAGGCAGCGTACCGAATGCTGTCGTTCAACCTCCACCGAGCGCAAACTCGACCGCCACGGCATCTGGCTCAAGCTCGCGAGTACCGCTTATGCGCCAACAGTCGCGCCTTGATCGAATCGCATTGCTTCGCCAGACTGGTGCATCGTCGCTGTCTCTCGTTTCATCATACAAAGAAGGGCCAGCGGTGTCAGTTATGACGCAGGGAAACAATAGAGTGGTGAAGATTAGAGGAATAGTATCCTTCTATCCACCCACTGACTACACAGTGACCCGCGCACAACGAAGAGCAACGTGTGCACGTGCAGATCAGAACTTGCCCGCCGTCTTCACTGAACTCTTCGACGACTCCTACCTGCAACCGCCCTCCCTTGATCTTGCACATCCTTGGCTCAGCCCTGGCCAAGCACCAACACGGATGCTCGAAGCTTTGCCTGATGACATTGTCATGTTCTGTTGCGAATGGGACATGTTACTCGCCGAGGGCGAGCGTTTCAGAGATAAACTGCAGAAAGATCTCGGGAAGCGTGTGCACTACCACTGTGTCCCTGGAGTACCTCATGGTTGGGACAAGGCGCCAAATCCGCTCAGAGAGTCACCAGGTGCGCGACAACAGTATCTGGTTGCGTGCAAAGAACTAAGGAGAATGTTTGATATCGACGAGGATGAAGAGGACCACGAGCAGGGCGCGGATTTGCCTTGTAAGAAGTATCATAAGTCTGTGGATATGGGGAAACTGCAAGTGCCGCCAAGATAGCGGATATGTACAAAGATTGTTCAATTGTTTGTTGAGCATAAGTTTGGCGTTTTTCTAGAGTCTTTAGCGAGTCATTTAGGTTAGCCACCAATGTATATCAATGTGATGCCTTTGCTTTGCTGTCGCAGTGTTCGTCTCTTTTGAGTTATCATTTTCTTCGCTTCTCATCAAGGCAGTTGTGGCTGACGTCGTAGCGGCAACTCTACCATAACCGCTCATACATGGCCTCCCTTCGCACAAACTGCCACCCAGGGGCCGTCCTTGCTGCATCATAGGTTACACGATTTGGGGTTCACGCTGCGCTTGCCAGCTGCAAGGAATAGAAGTCGAATGCAGAGCGACTTGCTTGGAGTTCACTAAAGAACATCCCAAAACTCATCCAGGACGCCGTAGCCGTCACTATATGCTCTAGTCTTTTTCTCTGAGTGGATTGATCCTGTATCAATTAAATCAACCAAGACAAAATGTGCATTTTTATATTTGTTTGTACCGTAGATACGATGAACCAAGGTGCCGACGTCGATGCTGTTGCTTCTGTCGAACTGTGTTCGTATGAAGAATTTTCTTGATGTTCAAGATATGCCTTTCAAACGCATCGTTTCTATAAGATTCTGGACGCGTTTCAAGTGTAGCTTTCTTTTTTCAATGTCCCAGAAGTGCGAACATGCGGATCGTGAGGTCTAAACGCTTTTCTTACCAATATCAACATGTTGGTAGACACACGAGTGAAAAACGATGATGATGGGCGTGTCACAGACGCTGCGAGTCTCCTATCAGGAAAGCAGTGGTGTTTGGAACAGATGTTCTTTGACACTCGTCCGGGAACGCACTTTAAAACCCGTTTCAGATGTACGAAGGAACCTCTGTATGTACTCGAATTCAATACATAAATAGTCTTGAAGATAAGGCTTCAAGCTTTCTCGCCATTGCTAGCTCCATTCGATTCAGCCGCGACCTGCTTCGCAGCCGCCCTCGCTTGTGTCAAAGAGCTGTGAATTAATTTTGATAAACCCCAAACATCAAATTGGACTGCAATCGCCCTAAACCCTTGCTGAATCAACATGGGAACCATATCAACGCTCATCGCACCACTATCATACGTTAGCCAACATTCCAAGACCACAAACAATACACTTGCCCAAAGATCGGCAGCCCGTTCTTTTGTGCCGCCTCCGCAAATTTGGTCATCGCCTTCACAAACGTGGGGCTCGGCTGCCCAGTCAACACAGTCGAAAGATCAAGACCGGCGTCAATCATATAATCACCCGGTCCAAACATCAGCGCGTGAACACCCGGTACGGCGGCGATCTCATCAGCGTTCTCAACGCCCTTAACGGATTCAATCTGTGGGATAATGCACACATGATTATTGCTTGTAGCGACATTGTAGTTGTCATTGGGATATAGTGATGCGTCGCTGACACCGGGTGTGAATGTCCAAGGGCTGAATGAGCGGTGGCCAATGGGTGCTGGGGAAGGTCAGTAGGGATTTAGTGAGGAACTGGGGGGAGAACGGAGCGGACTGACGGTAGTACATCTCCTTAATCATGTCCCTGACTTCTTGCGCGGATTCAACGTGAGGTATCACGATTCCGGATGCACCGGCATCCAGGGCTGTAGTCAAAGAAAGCTCATCATGCTTAGGAACACGAACAATGACCAAGGCTCGGCCTTCTGAGTGAGTTTGTGCAGCGTGAATGGCACTGTGATGTTAGTCGGGAATCTTTTCTCTTCGGCCCAGGCTCTAGTGTCCACCTACTCATGTAGTTCCAGTCGGTTGAACATACCATGCTCAACGTCTATCCAGATGAAGTCGGGCTTTGTGGAAGCGAGTAGCTTGGTCACGAAGGTACTTGGAATTCCATGAGCGACACCCATCAGCGTCTTCGCTGGATCTGCTTGTGCGTCTTTTAGTGCTTGACGAAGGTTGCCAGGATATGTGAGCATGGCAGCACGGTATGGTGCTTGTGCGTGCAGCTCTGGCTGCTCGCTGTAGGGCTTGAAATCTGCCATTATGAAGATATTGCGACGAAGGTTTCTCGAATTTGAGGTTATGAGCAATAAGAACGAAGCGAAAGGCGTACTTTGAAGATGTAACCTTCAGCGCTGTTTCTCATTGTGTATCTTGGTCTTTTATATTATACGATGCAAGACTGCAGCCTTGCGTTCTTGCCTCTATTACCTATCAACCTGCAGAACCTTTGATAGGTTAGGTAATTGATGTCCAGCCATTCACGTATCGTGCATCTGTGGGTGGTTGGTTAAGCCGATGACGGATGTTAGTGCTTACAACTGTCCACATCTGAGTCGGATTTCATCCAGTTTTCCATTCATGGTAATGAATTTTAGCCAATCAATTAATCTGATATGACCTGAGCAACGCATCAGTCTTGGATTAGGCGGCTCAGTATGCGTGGTTAATGAATGCTGATGTAAGGCCGGAAGCTTGGAAACGGCGATTACCGAAAAGGACTAATGTTGGACCGAGCAGCGAGAACATCAGTTACAAAGTATCGATACACGTCGAATGTGAAATATAACTATGGAAATAATGTCCTTTTAGCCATAGGACTACCACAGGTGAATCGATTAGAATGAGGGACAATGTATGATGGCTACAACGTACTGGATTGGGATAACGACTCGGAAAACTATTTACGCGCCAGGTCGCTGGCCATGCTTACCACACTAGCATTCATCCACTCTCTTAGACTGATCCCATATCTTTCTAACTATAGTTTTGTGTCATATCGGATTTAAAATGATAACCCCGGCGTCGTAAGTAATGATTATACTGTTGGTGCTACACGAAGTAATGTCGAAGCGGACGAGTATTTTCGCGCTTTAGATCGAATAGCATGGGTATGCTTAACTCCAGTTAAACTCCATCGTCCCCAATAAAAAGTTTCCACAAGGTGTTGCTCTTCTTCTTTTTCTTCTTCTCCCTTCATGGTTTCGTCCGTGTCGGCTACACTTGCGATGGGCTTGGTGTCAGGTTCCTCGACGGTAGTAGTGTCGATGCCTGGCTTGAAGGTGTCATGCTCTGGGTCGATGGTTCTGTGCGTAGCCCTTGAATCTTGTGTTGACCGACCTTCATTGCCGGCTTCTGAAGTGTCACATTCGTTGGTCTTGAAGGCGCTGGCGCTGTCTCAACGATGATATCTCCCTTCTCTGCTGCTGACTCTTCCATCCCAGCAACCTTCTTTGCTTTCTTGTTTCGCGAGAATATGCAGCCGAGGATTGGGAGGGCAATGAGCATAAGCATTACACTGCCTGCTGCAATGCCAGCCCAGATTCCCATTTCAAGTTTGACCATCTTGACCGAGGTAGTTACTTTCGGTTGAAGAACAGGACAATGAAGTGGGATTGATGTGATACTAGAAGCGCGTGCAACTTTGTGGTGGGAATGATAAAGAATGAGAGTTGTTCCTTGTGTAGGAATTGTTTATCTTAAGCACTGATCGTAGTGAAGATGCGATGAAGACCAACGGTTATATGTATCGATGTGGTAGAAATGAATGTTAACTATTCAGCAGTAAACGTCCGATGGAAGGATATGAAGGATCTAAAGACTGACATGTATACCTCTTTTCCTTGACCAGGATGTCAATAGCTTTTCACTTACAGCAACATCGTCTCCTGAAAACGCTGTACGAATGCGGTTGTAGTCCTCGTTAGTGTCAGCAAGTCACCACGGAACAAGGCCTGAGTGAATGCTCTTTTTAGATTACTGTGGAAAGCTGCCTAGTCAAACCATCTCAATTTCCACATTTGACAGATGGACAGCAGAGTCAGGCTGAGTGCTAGCCGAAAAGGGTAACATAAGTTGTGGTGGCGGTTCTCCAGCTGAAGCCTAGCCACGCGGGCGCAATGTAATCGAATCTTTCGCATCGAGACTGTGAGGCTACACCGCCTTAATCTATACTAGGACTGTAGTCATCTTTCGCAGGCATGGATTAATTGGAGGTTAAATGCCATGAACGGTGAAGAATGGTGGAATACGAAATGCAGTGAGCGAAATACACAGATGTAGCTGAACGACTACCAAGCGGCTTCAGGTGACTCAAAAACGCCTTTGCAGGCTTCTGCAGAGTTTTGACATGCTTGGCATAGCGAATGTCTCGCGCAGCAAAATCGCTAGTTTCCTGAAAGGCTAATAGTAAGGTTCGGAGCCGCCGTGTGTCGGTTGTGTGACCCATCCAAAGCGGCAGCCCCGTGAAACTTTCAAATAGAAGTCTTCAGAACTTTACGGAGTATCCGGTGGATTGTGAAGCGAGATGTTTCTAACAGTCATGATCTGCAGCCTCTTTTGACATCAATCTACGGCGTCGCATGCATTCTCTGCAGGTACGTCAAGTACCCTTGCTACTTCTCGAGATACATAGATCCGCTATGGGAATGCTATCCAGCTGGTAGCCGCTCTGAAAGGCGCTCAGATACAGGGGTCATCTACGGCTGACACCGCAATATGGAATGAGGTGCGGCTCGAGGAAGTGCATGAATCGCCAAAGAGGACGAGGCGCGTTCCTGAACATAGCAGAGGTCTGTGCGAGAGTGGAGAACGGGGTGATCTGCCGTGCCAGAAACTGCTGCAGCGAAATCGATAGAAAAAACGAATTCCTTGGGGTGTAAATATATGCACTCCAGCTTGTTTGTACATCGGCAAATGTGCATCTCGGCACTTGCATGCCGGGATCTGTATAAGGCTGAATGTGTGGCAGACCTTCTGGCACTAGTGCTCAAAGTGGTAACGGAAAACGGATTCTAACGGTTGTTCATTGATGTTTCCCGATAATCCCATCTTGACATGGACGAGAGCTATGCTCGAGGAAATATCTGCCTTGATGTTGTGCGGCTCTCAACGTGCTGTTGTGCCATGTAGTGCCTAACGCGGGCAGGTACCTCAATCCTACACATCGATTCCGACAGGATGATTTCTGCTGCACAGTATTTGATAAGAAACCCAGGGAATGCATGTTTTAACGATAGACTTATAGCAGCTGTGTATGTTGGATATACAAATCTTTTTATTATGTGCAACATCTCAACTAATCATGCTACAAACGCCTTCATAAAGCCCCTTGTATCCAGTTCTATTTTCTCTCCCATTACAAGCATCAGTTATGCGTCCTACAAGGAATATTATAGCAAAGCAGCCTACTTCGAGAATCCGTCGCGGATCTCGACGAATTTCACATATCTGTCCTTTGCCCAGCGACGAAAGCTCTTCCCGTAAATAATCATTGGCCAACTCGAAGCCATGATCAAAAAGCTAAGAACACCAAGAACGATGAAGCAGTTCTCCATACCAGAATCAATCCAATAACTTGCGACGAACGTGAAGAGCATAGCAAGAGTGTTGTTGATGACGGCAACGCCGACCATGCCTTCCAGAACCATGTCACTATCATAAGGTCAGCATCGAAGCCGTCAGCTGGGCTGGGAGAACATACGGGAAGGAATCTGCAAGATAAGACAAACTCAAATCACCAGCGCAGCCATATCCGAAGCCAATGAATCCCAAGCCCACGTAAGGTACAGGCCAAGCCCATCCACGAGCAGAACCGATGCCAAACAACCACATGCCAGTGGGGAAAATGAGTGTGCAGAGCGCCATGAGATGCAGACGAAACTCAGCTTCCATAACACCCTTGTTACGCTTAATCATCGACTGCATGAACTTATCGCTTCCGTAACCGCCGTATGCACATCCGATCAGACTGCCAATGAGCGTCGGCAGGTTCATATTGCCGACCTGAGTTTGGTTGTAGTTCCAGGGCTCATTGTACCACCAGTCTTCTTGGACCGTCAGATAGAAGGACAGACAGATGTTCTGTAAGCCCCACTGGAGACCAGCGTACCAGACAGCTGGAAAGGTGAAAACACGTAGGGTGTGCCATAGGCGATGAAGATACTGCTTTGCACCAGTTCCTCGAAGATTGGGTGCAGGAGTGATGATCTTGATACGGTCCCAGTAGGTCTTACGCTGAGAGTAGAAGGACATGCGATTGCGTACACTGACCGATGGGTATTCGTCTTCAGCGTTGTCGAACGAATATTCCTTACTGTTGCGCTTTTCTGCAGTGCGCATAGCCTTCTCGGGCCCTTCGCCAGTCTTGAGACTGCGGTCTGCGAAAATAATGTTTTCCACATCGGATGGCGCTCCCACGGGAGTGTGCTCTTTGGCCTTCTTGGGTACTGGGTGTGCACTACCTTCCACATAGCGGTCTCCGTTATCAGTAAGATAGAGGTCGCGATTGAACCCTGTCTCTTCAAGGCCAAAAAAGATGACAATGAAACTGACACCACAGATAATGGCCCCTGTGTAGCCGATCCATCGCCAGCCAAGGCCATTGGCTAAATGGTTTCCAATCAAAGGGCCTAAGTAGGTACCAATGGCTGTTGCGAAGGTGTATATACCGAAAACACTGCCTGTCTGATGCTCGAACCAAATATCAAGAAGTGAAAGCTGAACAGTTGCTTCACCGACCGACTCTGCCGCACCAACAAACAACTGGCTCCAAACGACACCTGCAACATTGGTAATACGACCATACCAGATGAGACCACCAATATTGACAAGCAATGAAATAAGGTATCCAAGTCGTCGTCCGTACAAATGAACCAGTGGAGAGCTTAGCAATGTCCAATATCCAATGGCAATGAACAGAACACCAGCACCGGTATTGAAAACGTCGTAGCTGATACCATACTCTTCGTTCACACCATCTGAGCCAGACCCAGCATTGTTAGACGTTGCAGCGGTCAAGCCAACCATATACAGGACCAAGATGGAGTGCCAAATTTTCCTTGGTTTGGACCATCGCAAGGGATCATTAGGGGATTCCGATGGCTGTGGTACAAGGACGATGTCGCCGTGTTTTAAAAGAGATGCATCTCCAGGTAAGTTGTTGCCGTTCTCGTCGTAGAGACGTCGGGTGCCTGGGATGAGTTCTTCAGATTCAATTTGTTGGGTGGCCATTGGGCAGGTGTTCCTTGGGAGGCTGGTGTCTACCGAGCCGCTTATGCTAGTGCGATCAAAAACGTGCGATAACTTCTAATGAAGTCGACGCCTCCAGCGTCGATGAGTGTCAGCAAGCAAGCATTCCGTTATGGTATGGAAGAAGAATCGTCAAGCAACAGCTGCAGAAATTGACCAAATCTCTTATCTGCACTAAGAGCTAATCGTAAGCTTGGATAAGGTAACGTCATGCAACCAAGCGGCAGGTTATTCCTGAACTGGTAGCGGTGGATAACGGCATTTCGAAATTTGGACTAGGGTGAATCACCAAACGCAGAAACAGGCAAATAGGCACGAGCGTGTGGTCAAGCATGTTCTCCAAAGCGAAATTGCGACAACTTGTGTTGCGACATGTCCAAGTCTGTTGCGAATAATGTTGTATGTTCCCATATATGGGCAAACGTCCTTGTAGATGGATGGTGACTGCAACCTATTATCTTATTGGCCTGCTATGAATACGCGGACATATTGCTTTGTTAAGACCGCAAGCCTTCAGGCTTGGCCTGGATGAATTGTCCTGCCTCGTACAGGAGTAGACAACTACTGGTTGTAGGCAGACACTGCCGATAGAAGCAAATATTTGGGCGTCTGTTGCTGTTCATACGTATGGATAACACGCCAATATCGTTAAGCTAATAAAACCCAATCATTCTTCAGTCTTTAAGGAAGAATGCTTCACGGTAGAACCTTGCCTCTTCGATACTCTCCAGGATGTCCGCTCGGGCCTCATGCAGCATCTGTTTCCTAGGGATCTTCTTCAGCGTCTCTTTCGGTGCCCATCTTCGTGCAGCTTCTTTGATGCTACTGACGTCGAAGATTCGGTAGTGAAGGTGATCGATGATTGGTTTATATGGTTGCAAAACAAGGAAGCCGCGGTCAGCATGGATAGAGTTGCCGGCAATGAGTGCAGTGCGACGCTCAGGCGCAAATCGCTTGATGTATTGTAGCAAGCCCTCAGCGGCCACGTCTGCAGTAGTGGTCGAGTCCAAACAGGCTTGTGTCAGTCCAGATTCGCCATGGTGTCTTGTACACCACTCGCCCATCTGATCAAGTTGTTCTTTTTCATGGTGAATGATGGCTTCGTAACCCTTATCATCGAGTATGTTGAGATCTGCATCAGTCACGAAAGCGGCGAGAGACATGATAGTATCTTTGCTGGTATCTAAACCAGTCATCTGCAAAGTTCAGTACAGGGCATATCAAAACCGAAGTATGAATACTCACTTCACAGTCTATCCATACTAGTGGTGCTTTCGATACCGACGCCATTTCGAATTTGCTGTGTTGATGTGAATATCACGGGCCGTGACATGGTGGGACGAATCAGGAAGACGAGCAAGCTAACATTTTCTGGGCTTAAGTGGAAAACGCGTCGCGCGTACTAGCGCGACCTCAAGCCACTTTACACGGCACGCTGCTTCCACCAGTCCTCAACGCGCACACAAGACCTCCAGTCTCTTGCACGAGCCTTTTGTTTATTCCCTTCTTGTTTAAGCTTTATATACCCCATAATACAACATGTCTCGTGCAGCAAAACTTGCAGAGCTGCGAGCATTGCGCGCTGCTGGCAAGACGCGCCTATCCACATACGAAGTCGCCGAGGAAGAGGACCTGTACGATACTGTCGATGATGAGGGCTATAAGAAGATTGTTCGGAACAGGTTAGATCAGGACGACTTCATTGTAGATGACAATGGCGAGGGCTACGTTGATGACGGCCGAGAAGAATGGGATGACGGTCAGGGCCGCTACAGTTACGCTGCCACAGACAGCGAGGAAGAGGATGAGCGGTCTAAAGGCAAAGCTGGTAGGCGAATTTCACACCTCGATACTCAATGGTACACTAACATGTGACAGCTAAACGGAAGCGGGAGGAAGACGCCGATAAACAAGAGAAGATCAACAATGGCATCAGCAAGTATTTTAGTGCGAAAATAGCTGCGAAGGCTCCAAAACCAAAGGTGATTTAAATCACATTTGTGCGGTCAATGTGGTTGATCGAGGCTGACTTGTACAGCCTGTTGCTAGTGCCGCCGACAACGACTTCATGGACGATCTACTCGGCGAAATCGACACAAACAAACCCCGCAACTCTGCGCCGCGCATGCGCCCCGTGAAGACTGAGGCTCGGAGGAAGACTCGAGTTCTGTCTCCGCCAATATCAGGAAGCCGAATTGCTGCAAAGACAGGGCGCACCAATGATTCTAATTCATACATGCTACACACACCACCAGCAACGAATGCCTCTGCAGATCATGATGAGCTACCCACGTTTAACGATGATGATATACCCATGAGCGATGCTGCTCTACCATCATCACCTGTTACTAAGGCTGTCGAGCGGAAATCAAAGTCCGTAGTCAAATTTGAGGAAGAGGAAGAGGACCTGATGGAAGTAGCCCTCCCTACTGGACACAATGGTGTGCCTGTCGCTAGCATAAATATGGCTGGAAGGCGACCCGTAGCAAAGATCAAGAAGGCAGACTACCCAACACCTTCCAGCTCCTCCCTAGCAGGACCTTCCACAACTTCGGTGGACGCATCATCCTGGAATGATGTCACAAGCAAGCTTAATGTTATGAGCAGCCCGGCTCCACAAACCACTGGTGTTGGAAAGATGAAGGCGGATTCAGCATTAGAAGAGGATGGTAGTCTGCACATGTTTTGGACTGACTATACCGAGATCAACGGCAGTCTGTGCCTTTTCGGCAAGGTCAAAGATAAAACGACAGGCGGGTACGCAAGTTGCTTTGTCAAAGTGGACAATGTTTTCAGGGAACTCTATTTCCTCCCGCGCGAATACCGTCATGTCAGAGGCGTAGCCACAGACGAAGAAGTTGAGATGAAGGATGTCTATGAAGAGGTGGACTCGATCATGTCAAAGCACCGAGTGACGATGCATAAGATCAAGCCTTGCACAAGGAAGTACGCATTCGAATTGCCAGATGTACCGAAAGAGGCAGATTATCTCCAACTGCTGTACGGATACGATAAGATGCCCCTTTCCTCTGAGTTGACAGGAGAGACGTTTTCGAGAGTATTTGGTACGAACACATCTCTTTTCGAGCAGTTTGTTGTTGGAAAGAATGTGATGGGTCCTTGCTGGTTGAAGATTGACGCCGCGGATTGCGGTGCGATCCACAATGCTTCTTGGTGTAAGCTTGAGGTTTCAGTCACAAAACCAAACAACATCACGGTCTTGAATAACTCGGACAACCTGGATGCTCCTCCTATGACTCTCATGAGTCTCTCCCTCCGCACCACCTTTAATGCGGCAGACAACAAGCAAGAGATTCTCATGGCGAGCGCAATGATCTACGACAACTTCTCCCTGACAGATACAACCTCAATTGACGAGATGCCATGCAAAAGCTTCACCATCATGCGACCAAACGGCACAGCCTTCCCCACAGGATTTCAGACTGATGCAGGGAAGCTAAAGGGCAACTTCTCGTTCATGAAGACTGAGAAGGAATTATTGTCTCTGCTCATGGCCATGTTTCAGCGGCATGATCCAGATGTCCTTATTGGCCATCGTCTAGATGACGTAGATTACAGTGTCCTCCTGAACCGTTTGCGTGAGAACAAGACTCCTGGATGGCATCGAGTGGGTCGTCTCAAGAGAAGCGACTGGCCAAAAAACCTCGGAAAAGGGGGGGGCAGCCTTTTCGCTGAGAAGCAGCTGGCTGCTGGTCGTTTGTTGTGTGATTTAGCAAACGACCTTGGAAAATCCCTTATGACCAAGTGCCAGTCTTGGAGCTTGGAAGAGATGTGCCAATTAGTCCTCAACAAACGGCGAGAGGAGCTCGATAACGAGGCTGCTCTGAAGAGCTGGGCCACAACGAAGGAAGGATTGCTGAACTACGTTAAGCACTGCCAGGCCGATGCCTACTTTATCGCTGCTATCTCGATGAAGGTGCAGATGCTCCCTCTTACCAAAGTCCTTACCAACCTTGCTGGCAACTCCTGGGCACGTACACTAAGCGGTACACGTGCTGAGCGAAATGAGTACATTTTGCTTCATGAATTCCATAAGAATAAGTACATCTGTCCCGACAAACAGTGGGGCAAAGGCAAAATCAAGGAGGAAGAGAATGCCGAAGGTGAAGAGGGAGCAGATGCAAAGAAGAAGGACAAGTTCAAGGGCGGTCTCGTCTTCGAACCAGAGAAAGGTCTCTATGACAAGTTCATCTTGGTTATGGACTTCAATTCTCTGTATCCTAGTATCATCCAGGAGTTCAATATTTGCTTCACAACAGTAGAGCGATCCGACCTGGCTGAAGACGAAGATAAGGTACCAGAGGTGCCCACAAACCAAGAACAGGGCATTCTTCCTCGTCTCATTGCTACACTTGTGTCTCGCCGTCGCGAAGTCAAGAAGCTCATGAAGGACAAGTCGGCCACAGCAGATCAGCTGGCTACCTGGGATATCAAGCAACTCGCCTTGAAGCTTACTGCCAATTCCATGTACGGGTGTTTGGGATACACTAAGTCGCGTTTCTATGCGCGACCTCTTGCCATGCTTACCACATACAAGGGTCGTGAGATCCTCCGTCGGACGAAAGAGATGGCTGAAGAAAAGATGCTCCGCGTCATCTATGGCGACACTGACTCTGTCATGATCAATACCAATGTTGACAACATCCAAGAAGCACTGAAGCTCGGCCATGAGTTTAAAAAGGAAGTCAATGACAGCTACAGACTGTTAGAAATTGATATCGACAACGTATTCCGCCGCATCCTGCTACATGCCAAAAAGAAGTATGCCGCTATCAACATGGTTCCAGTCGACGGCAAATACATCGAGAAGCTCGAGGTGAAAGGTCTGGATATGAGGCGACGAGAGTATTGTGCTCTATCCAAAGAGACGTCTACGTACGTGCATACACTTGATCTACGAATTTGTTATACTGACCAATGTAAGTGAGCTTCTCAATTTCCTCCTCAGCGGTGAAGACCCCGAGACCGTCGTCGAGAAGATCCACAACCATCTACGCGAGCTTTCCCAGAAGATGCGCCAATACACGATTCCAACCCGTAAATACACAATTTATACACAACTAGGCAAAAACCCTGATCAGTACCCCAACGGCACATCCATGCCCTCAGTCCAGGTTGCTCTGCGCCTGCAAGCAAAGGGAAAGCATGTCAAAGCCAAAGACGTCATGTCTTTCATAATCACAGGCGACAGCTCCGGGTCGGCTGAAAAGGCTGCAAAGAATGCTTATCCTGTGGATGAGGTTCTCAAGCCTGGGAGCGAGCTGAAACCAGACATTGACTACTACCTACACAAACAGATCCTGCCGCCAGTAGAGAGATTGTGCGCGCCAATTGATGGGACAAATATCACACTCTTGGCTTCCTGTCTTGGGCTTGACACTTCCAAATATCGCGTCAGCACAACGACGTCGGGTGTGGCTCAGGACACAGAAATACACCCCCTTGAGAGTCAGATTCCGGATAGCGTGCGTTTTCAGGACTGTACACCTCTCTTTCTCCGCTGCCGCGCCTGCACTTCTGTGGCCCCATTCCACGGGGTTGCGGATCTAAGAACAAAGACACTCTCCCACCAAGGCATTGTTTGTGCGAATACCGAGTGCGGAGTAGTCATACCAACAATCTCTATTGTCGCACAACTTGAATCCCAGATCCGCCAACTTCTCGCCACCTACTACAGTGGACAGCTTGTCTGCGATGACCCCGCATGCTCCAATCGTACACGCAGTATCTCCGTGTACGGATCCCGCTGCCTCGGACCCAAAGGTCTTGCCAAAGACTGTCTGGGAAAAATGCACTATGTCGTCAGGGAGAAATATGTGTGGAATCAGCTATTGTATCTGCAGTCCTTGTTCGATACCGAGCGAGTCAGCAAGGCAGATCTGGGCGCTGAAGCGGGGGAGAGGCGAGAGAAGATGAAAATCTTGGTTGAAGTCAATCGCGAGAGGTGTGAGACGCTCAAGGGTGTTGTAGGAGGGTGGTTGGAGAGGAATGGAAGGCAGTGGGTGCAAATGGATAGCCTTTTCTCTTTTGCGCTGAAATAACTGTGAGGAGATCAAGCGTGGTATTAGGATTTAGTGTCAGTGGGTATTGGCTTTGAATCAGCCCAAACCTAACTAACAGCATATAGGTTTTGGATATGTTACAGCTTTTTGAATATTAAACTTTTGTTATTTCGATTGTGTAGTGTGACGTGTCTTCCAGTGACGGTGACTATCATACTGTGATTAGAGAGAGAGACACATACATGTTACTTGGGGTATAAGTATTGCTTTCAGAAATAAGTAAAACAGACCGCAAACCTTTTTAGGTGCTTTGCACCTTCATCCTCTCATTAGCATTACTCAAGTGGTAGCAATCACGTCAGGCGCACCGCTCTCACCGCGCAACCGAATCTTGCCAGCAACAGCTCTACGGCAAGCTTCATGAAAGATCGTGACGAAGCGGTGGATGTCATGGAAATTGTTGTACAGAGGCGCAGGCGCGACTCTCAGCACATCCGGTTTTCGCTCATCAACGACAACACCTCGCTCCTCAATGTACGCTTGTACGCTATCCAGAAGTCCCGAGTCGAGCAGTACACTGAGCTGTGCACCGCGCTCAGCAGGGTTCGGCGGCGTGATGATCCTGTAAGGTGGGTTACTGCCCTCGTACCGCAAGAGCCGAGCTTCTAGGTACCCAGTCAGTCGCAGGCTGCGCTCCCGTAGTGCTTCCATGGTGGTCAAACTGAAGACGTCGAGCGATGCAAGCACGGATGTCATGTCCAGTGCCGACGGGTTGCTAAGCTGGAAACCGCTGGCGCCAGGAATGGGGACGAACTTGTTCTCCATAGCAAAACGGCTGTGTTTGTCGCTTCCCCACCAGCCGCTTAGACGAGGGCGGAAGGTGAGCTGTGTCTCGTTGGTCTGCTTTGGCGTCTTGCTACTGTTTGTTTTCCCGTTTGCACCGCCTGTGGCTTCTGGTCTAGAGGCAGAACTCTCTTCGACTTTGCCGTGCTGTTCGTGGACAAAAAGGCCACCAATAACGCCTGGCCCACCATTCATGTATTTGTAATTGCACCATGCTGCGAAATCGACATTCCAGTCATGTAGCTTCAAGGGCACGTTACCGACTGCGTGGGCGAGATCCCAGCCGATAGGAATGCCGTTGGAGTGACAGTGGCGCGTTATGAGCTCGATATCAAAGAATTGGCCAGAGTAAAATTGTATACCCGGTAGTAGGACGAGTGCGGTCGTGGCAGCGTGTTTTGAGATTACAGACAGTATGTGCTCGGTTGAGAGGTAGGGCGAGGAGGCCGAGGGTGGTTCGATGGTGATCAGAGCGGAGGAGTCGAGATTGTGATGAGCAATCTGGGAGAGAACAGCGTACTGTGATAGTCGTCAGCGGGGCGTGGCAAAAGCATAGAGAATGACATACATGGTCGCTTGGGAACGCCTTTCCTTCAATAATGATCTTCCACCGGTCTGCAGTTGGTCGGTAGAAGCTTGACATAAGAAGATGAAGGTTCGCTGTCAATGTTTCCATGACTACGACTTCACTGGGGCGCGCCCCAACAATCCTGGCTGACTGCTGCTTGGTTGCATCATCTAGGTGTAGCCATGGAGGCAAGCCTCCTTCATAATCCGTGAAGTGGCCAAAGACACCTTTTGAAGCCCAGGTATCCAGATACCTATTCACATAGTCTCTTGTTCGTCGAGGTTGCAGGCCGAGTGAATTGCCGCAAAAATATATTGACTCTTCGTTATCACCGTCCTGTGGTGTTACCTGAGTGGCGTATGGTGTTTCTGTTTTTCGCTGGAAACCATATTTCTTATTTTTCAGGTCGCCTTTTGTGGGGATAATAAACTCCTTCCTAAGCTTGCTCAACTCGTCTTTCTCATCCTCTTTCTGAGCAAACTCGTCTGAGCACAGCTCTGCGTCAGCTATCAGCTGATATGGATTCTTGGACCCTGGCATATCGATTGCGCAGAGATGAAACAATTGGCGGTATATTGCTGCTGCTGTTGCTGTGAAAAAGTGCTGAGGAATGAAAGGGCGGCGCAGAGCAGCTCCAGATAAGAACCGTAGGGGAGCAGCTCTGAAAATAGTTCTCGGTGCAGCCGGATGGTAAGCTTAGAACAGACGTCTGGAGCGGGATTGAAGCGGTTCGGTGGGGCTGTCAAACGGTCTAGATACTTGGTCAGGTACTCGCTTGCTATTGGCTGCAGGGCTTTAGTAGCTCGAACATGACCTCAGACATCGCCATCTGAACCCTTATCGACAATCAACACAACCGCAATGGCTTCATCGTCGACAATGTGCATCTCATGCTTGCGAGCTGTGAGAAGCGTAACAGCACGCACTGTTCGAACAACGAGCATGGTACAGAGCACTGCGAGAGGATACAGCCAGACAGCCGCCACTTTGCAGCTACCGTACCTCGACTTCCTTGCACCATCAGCGTTGAACAGGACAGCAAGACCAGTACAAGCGCTCAGAAAAAACACACCAGTAGCCTCAGTCACTTCGTATGCTCGGCGCACAGCAGCCACCACAGCCGATCCCTCCCTCGCAACCCCCGCTCGGGCAATCCTACATCCACGCACCGATGATTCTGGTGCACCCATGGGCATCTCTATATCGCCCCGCGCCTCACATCGCCTCTCTACCATCGCACAGAAAGACGCGAACCCTAATACGGCTTTGCGCGTCAGCATCGAGTCTGGCGGCTGCCATGGCTTTCAATATCTCATGTCTTTGACAGATCTGGCTAAAGAGCCGGCAACAGAAGAGGACACTGTGTTTGAGGGGGAGAAGGGCGAGAAGGTGGTGATTGATGAAAGTAGTCTAGAGCTGCTGAATGGAAGCACGGTCGATTATACGATGGAGTTGATAGGCAGCCAGTTCAAGGTTACAGGGATACCAGGTGCGACAAGTAGTTGTGGGTGTGGGACGAGTTTCGATATTAAACTCGACTAGACAAGACTGGAAATGGACGGAGGATGTGAGATCAGGCGTGCGTGTTTGTATAAGGGAATCCTTGGCAGAGTGTCACAACGCCGCAATGACAAATGTATTTATACATGTACGTGCTGGCTTTTCCAATCTCCCAAATGTGAAAAGTAAGATGCGATATTCTAACTTCGTGCAAGAGCTCTGGATCACAGCAACGAGTCATCTTAGGGCTGGCTGCCGGACCAATGGCCCTTTGCGCGGTTGATCCTTATCTACAATGAAAAGCCTCTGTTCATTGAGGATAGTATTTTCATGGGTCAGACGTAGCTCCAAGTCGACTGTAAAGCGTTCGTTTCCACTGCACCCCGCTTTGGTCTAAGCTCCTGCCAAAAACTACCACATTGGGAAGTTACACACACAGCATGCGCCATTGCGTCCGTTTCGCTTGCTGAAAAAATTCCAAATAACGTGGTTCCCCACCGAGCGGCCCACCCCACCGAGTGGCCACCCCAACCAACTTTTCTCCATCATCTGTCTTTTATCCACAATGCCACCACAACG